>JAXGGA010005492.1:0-77778 GCA_038373865.1 Uloborus plumipes
TAACAATAATTTGTTGAGCAATACAATTAACATTAAGTTCAGTTGTTCTTACACTATGATAAGCTAGAAAAATGAAAAATGATAGGAAGTTGGAAAACCAAGGAATATTAATGCAAATTTCTGAATGTGAAAAATTTATCCAAAACATTTATTTTGCTGAATAAAGTTACTTTGCAAATAAAATTAGTGCTTGAAAGAAATATTTAAGCTTGCAACTTTGAAGCTATTGCTTGATTTTTTCAAACGTTAATACAGCTTTAAACTAATACTTAAATAACCTTTCAAATATAATATTCAACGAATATTCAATGAATTTCATTTCAATGAATAATTCAAGAATGTCTAATAAGTTTCTTGAAAATCGTTTTTCAATGCGCCTTCATTCCTTGGAACGACACGTGATCCAATTAATTCCTGTTCATAACCTATGTAAGTTACACTGTCACATTTTATCTTCTTGAGTTATGGTTTAAACTCCAGATTGTAGTTTCATGAATTTAATTATTAATTAAAGTTCTTTTGAATTTTCAATAACACAGATAGAGAAGAGTTTATCTTTCTCCACCCTGAAGCAATGGAGGAAAGCTATACCATCTATTTGATTGTCTCAGCTGTTTCACTTCTTCTTTTACCTTTTAAATTGTTTGCCTGTTATTGTATTACAGGTATGTATTATTGTATTACATGTATGCATTATGCAACATGTAAATAAATAAAGTTGGCGACATTTTTTTTTACTTGTATGTGATTATTTGATCTGGCTCTTAATATTATTAATTTATTATATTCTGGGGGCTGAGGGTATTGAACGAAAAGGACTACAATTATACTGTTCCCTCAATTTTATGCTCCAGGGTATAAATTAGATGAAACTGTATTTGAAAGAAACGTAAATTAAGAAAAACTAGACTAAAGTTTGGCTTTTCTTATTTATGCACACGAGGAGTGATTTTGTATTTTCAAGGCTAGGATTTTAACGTATTTGATTCATTGTAAAGTTTCAGGCAAGTTTTCAAGCAAACACTAAATCAACCAGACTGTACATCACATTGAACGGCAGAAGAAATAACTAGGACGAGCTCTTTAAAGAAGTTAAAAATGATTGCGAAATACAGATAATACGTATTATATACGTAATACAGATACATACGTAGAAATATTTTCTTAATTGTATAAGAATTAAACTTTTTGAAAAGAAAATTTGAAGAAAATTGATGAAAATAGAACTAAATTTACAGAAACACATGTGATATCTGTGCTAGGAATATATGCTCTAGACCAGTGGTCGGAAGTAGCGCGCTACAAGTAGCGAAACTACTGTAGTAGCTACATTTTTTAGTAGTTTGTAGGGTAGCGCGCTATTTAAAAAAAAAAGTAAAGTAGTGAGTAGCGCGATACAAAAAAATAGTAGTTTGTAGCGATTTCTGGAAACTACTTTTTAATTTAAAAAATAAATAAATAAAGGGAAAAAAAGAGAACGAAGGAAACAAAACAAGGTGGTTCTTGTGGCGAATATTCGTAAAAATTGTAAAAAAAATCTAAAAAGGACAAATTTTAGCAAAAAACAGGAACAAAAAGCAAAAGTAACAAATAAATTCAAAGAAGATTCCTATTTCTACTCCATATTCAAATGAGGTAATTTATTAATGTAAACCACTTTTCGAATTTTTTTGGTCGATCCTCAAACCGTGTATTCTTTTTATTGATTTATTTTAAAAAAAGTAGCGAAGTAGCAACTACATTTCAAAAGTAGTGTAGCTCGCTACATTTAAAAAAAGTAGTTGTAGCTGTAGTTAACTACATATATAAGAAAGTAGTTGTAGTTGTAGTTCGCTACGAAAAATACGTAGGGTGAGTTCTGGTAAGTGCGTCCACGGGGTAAGTGCGTCCACTGGGAATTATATGAACACTGTCCTGAAATGGCTTATGCAACACATCGACTATGTTAGATAACTGTCTAATGATAATTTCAATAGGTGGAATTCAGGCCTGGATTCAATAGACGAAACACAATCAGAGACAACTTAAATGTCTTCAAAAAAACTCTAAAGTAAAGATTGAGAAGGTTTTGTTTCAGTTTCTCTTGTAGTCGTACCAAGCAATTGAAGTCAAAAAATGCAAGTTGTTCCTTTTGAGTAATAGCTACTAATAACATACATGGGGTATTTTGATCAAATACTCTAACTAAATTTTGTTTATATGACGGTACGCACTTTCCCTTTCTTTAAAGTAAGGTGTGGGTAAGTGCGTACCATTATGATGGGGCAAGTGCGTACCATTATCATGAGGCATATGCGTACTATTATGTGGAGCAAGTGCGTACCATTATGATGAGGTAAGTGTGTACCATTACGTGGAAAATCCGACTCTCGTAATTCACCTTTAATTTTGCTTATAACTCTTTTATAAGCCGATTATAAATCCGACGTCATTTCCATCAAGTATTTATATTTACATTGAATGCGGCATAAGATTTCAATTTTATTCATTACCTCTGAAATATATTGGCTTTTAGATATCAGTTAGTAAATTTTTCGTTGAAAATAGCGATCATAAGCTATACTTATTTTAAACCAGAATGACAAATGAAGCAATCAAATGAAGTGAAACACGAAATAAGGAACCAACTGATTCAAAAAACGAAGGTGGAGTAATGAATAAATTATATTTAAGAAAATTAAGAAGAAATTATGAAAAACTATTTCAATGTACAAGGAAAAAAAAGTACAAATATCATATCATGATCATTTTTTTTTTTTTTTTGCTCTTTATTTTGTGTTTTTTCTTACTGCTGATGATTCTAATAAGAAAAATATTTTAAAACCGAATTTATTCAAAAAAAAAAGAAAAGAAAAAAAACGAATTGTTCAATCAGGTCACCTAATGATCGACCATACAAATAGAATTAAAGAAAATCACAGGGGTACGCACTTACAACAACGCTATTGGACGCGCATGTCTCATCTCACATTTAAGAAGGGGTAAGTGCGAACCCTGGCTTAAACACAGACTGATTAATGTATTAAACCAAAATAAACTATGTAGACTATAAGTGATTATTGCTAAATAAAAACAACTTACATTTGCTCACTTGGTCTTATTAAAAGGACAGAGGATGAATCACAGACACAACTCTCTCAATCTTCAAATCACAGTTGTTCGCAAGACACGTGGGATATCACTGATTGCGTTTCATCCATGCAAGCAAGTGCTGAACTCTAGTATTAGGAATTATCCCAAGGCAATTACCTAACATATTTAATATGTACCAGAAGTTTTTTCCTGCTCATATTCACATAATTTAAGGTGGACGCACTTACCCCGCTAGGTAGGGAAAGTGCGTACCTTAGAATAGGTGTCATAAACCAGGTCACAAAACCTATGCTTATGGTTTATTTGACATATTATATGCTTGAAAATCTTAGTAAAGGATCTGGAAATAAAACTAAAAAAAATTGTGAGTGTACAAGATTTTTCAACAGAGCAGCATCCTTGAGAACATGAATTTTGAAAAAAAGGGTACGCACTTACCAGAACTCACCCTAGTTTTTCCAACCACTGCTCTAGACCAGATACTTTAGAGTCTTAACTATACATAAAAATAGTTTGAAAAAAAAGTCTTCTCATAAAAAAATAAATAGATAAAATAAATAGTTAAAAAAATAATTAAGTATAAAACAAATAAATTAATGAAATAACTAAATAATAATAATGAAAACCAAAATTAAGCATATTATACGATATATTTTACGTTAGTTTTGTGATATCTTTTATTTATTTCTGTGTTCTTTTAAAGGTTCATTTACTTATGTACAACAATAGAAATTGCTTAGCTTTACATTTAAATTTCACCAAACGAATCTAAAATTGAAATCTTACAATAAACTTGCACAACGAGTTGTATGAAGCCTTATATTTGTTTCTGTTAGAAAGGAGAAAAAAAAAACTTTAGCAATCTGTACCCTCAACCCCCGGACTAGGTTTAAATGGTCTTTGGTAAAAAAGAACGAGAAACAGTATTTTGAAGCATTCTTTTGAGAATTTCTTTTTAGTTTAAATAATATAAAATTAAAAAAAAAAACAACTTTTTCAACTATTAGAACAACAGTTCATACACTGTTTTGTCCCTTACTGCCACCAAAACATAAGTTGAACTTTCGTGTTTAATTAATAAAAGTAAAATTAATTAACATATATTTTTCCAACATTTATTACTTTTTTCGCATCTCAACTCGCATTTTGGTAGCACCAACTTATTCCCAAACTTATGGAATGAAATACGCCTCATTTAAAATCAACGGCGAGTTCTTCCTTCTTTAACAACAATTTTAGTGCATTTAAAGATCTGCGGAAAACTTTTTGCACGAGAAAAATGCGCAGTCCGAAAATTATCTCCCCGAAATATTTATTGCGTTCGTTAGCAGCATGCTGCGTGGTCCAATACCCTCATGAGCAGAAAGATTTACTACTGCGCTTGAAGTAGTTAAATAGATGAATCACCCGAAATTATCTTCTGAACCAGAATCGCATCATTATAACTCATGAACATTTTGAGTTCTTTAATTTAGAGGAATGCAATTCTGCGTTTCTGGGAGAGTTTATTAGCGAAATTATTATGCTTTAATAAGCAGTGAAATGGGAGCAACGGATAAAAAATATATATATATCTATCTCAATTAAAATATTGATTTTTATGTACCATTGAAAATATTATCCGGTGCTGAAAACTTGGTGTCAAAAATTATTCAGTTTGATTAATGACACTTCGTTAATCCTATTCATTACGAAGCTGTCAAAATATGATTTCTAATTATGTACCGTCTTTGAGAAGATTAAAATTAAAATTTCCAGGATTTTCAAGCCTTATTTAATTAAAAACTAAAACTGCTTCAATCAAGTGTTATCAATTGCTTATAAAGGATTAAAATCCTTTTGTTGCATTCTTTTCTTTACGTAATTAGATTAATTTTGAGCAATTAAATTTTCAAACGTGATTATTTGTTGTTACTTCGTCGAGGTAAATGTTTCTCGGAAGCAACAAGATATTTGCATTTGCGCGTATCCATTAAGAGTGTATCATTTTTTGACATGCGCTAATTTAATTCCTCCTTTGTTTAAATTAAACAATAAAGCTTTTATGTCGTATTCAGTCCTCAGATTGCTAAGTAGTGCAGATGCATTTTTAGAAAGACTTCGGGGTTGTTTTAGCAACTTTTAAGACTAAGTTTTAAACTTGTTTAATCTGATATTTTTTTCTGAAATATGATCTTGCTGTAACTCAAGAAGAATGAAAATTTTTTTTCGGTGTATTTTCTTATTCTCTATTTACTATTGTCTCAAGTCTGTTTATTGGTGTAAATGTTTATTTACAAGAGTTATTTTTAAAGATTGAATGTGTAGAAAACATTGGGAGTCTTTCAAAAGGTGCACTTAACTTGTGTGTTTAATACTTTTCGTCGTTAATAAGTTTCACTAATTATAATGTTACCTTTAATGTAATACTTTTGTATTTTTTATTTATTTATTTATTTATTTATTTATTTAAACCCAACCATTGTACTTTTGATAAGAGTTTTATTTTTTTCAGAACTTAAGTGAAACATCAGGGGTCTCTAAAATAGTCCTCTGAAATACTATGCGTGTATTACTTGTTGCCGTCTTCAATGCTTCACTAATTACAATGTTATCGTTCTCGAAATACTTTTATATTTGTTTTAAAAGTTTCTGAAAGGACAAAAGAAAATTGTCTTCAAAAATCTTAATTCAAAGCAGTTTTCTTAATGTTTTTGTGATGTGTTGAGTTCAGCAAACAATAGGAATCACACACATTACCATGTAGATGAAAAGTTAGTATAGGGTTCGGCTGTTGAAAGTTTTGAGCTGCTTAATGTGACATATTTTTACAGCAATACTCCACTTTTCTTTTATTTTTGGGAGTTTTAACTGTCTGCATCAGGTGAGCTGGGTTTTGTGAGCTCTTTTATTATTTTCTTTTTGCTATTTTTTGATTCCAACCTTGTACTTTACCTTGTAGCTAAAATTGTGCATAGGGTTTAAAAACATCTTCGGCTATTGAAAGTTATAAGCTGCTTTACAAATTTTTTAAACTATCGCTTTGTTTTATGCAACGTGTTTTAACAATTATCCACTTTTCTTTCATTTTGGAGAGCTTCAACTGATACTGACTGCACCGGATGAGCTGGGTTTGGTAAGCTCTTTTGAGCAATGCCGGCTATTACAGGGTGACAAGAAATAACTTAGACGAAGTTTCAAACTAAATATCAGTAAATACCACTGAATTTTTAATGATATTGTGATAGGAAATCGATCCTAGAAAGCTACTAAGTAGGTGAAAGTAAGTTAGTTGGGATAACCATTATGGTTCGCAAACGATCAGACATACTTGAAATACATGAGCAAAAAACGAAAAAATGTGAAATTGTTCAACGGTTGAAAGTGGCTAAGCACACGGTTTCCTACACCATTAAAAAGTTAAAAAAACTCGAACATGATGATGACAGGTCAGGAAGAAAAAGAAAACGCACAGTTAGCACATCTAGCGACCGGAAGGTGGTCAAAACGCGAGTTTAACGAAATCCTAGGATTTAAATGATAAATGTTGCTAGAGGGGTGAAAATTAATACAGAAACCATTTGTTTGATGGTAATAGTTGAGCTTGGTCTTCTCCCTTACGAAATGAAAGAGCCTCAAAAGCTAGCACAGCAAAGAGCAAAAGCACAAGACTTTAAAAGAGGAAAGAACTGTTAAAACGGGTAGCAGATGATCATTGGAAAGCATTGGTCTTCACAGATGAAAAACTGTTCTCAATTGAGCAAGCTCAAAATGGCCATAATGAGTTTGGTCAGCAGAAGTACCTGGAACTTCTTGAATGATTGGCGGCGTCAACGACCCCTATCTGCAATGGTTTAGGGTGGGATATGTGCTAGTGGGGAAACACCACTTGTTTTTGTTGATCAAGGGATAAAAAATAATCAGCAAACCTACCGCAAGCCCAGTTTGGAAGACGCTGTCTTACCTTGGTTGCAAAAGTTCTTTGAAAACCAAAGATTATCCTTCCATCAGGATTTTCCACTTGCATACAGAGCTAAAGACACTCAAGATTGATGCAAGACACATTTTACGAACTTCATCGGAGCTCAGGAATGGTCCCCGTATGCCCCAGGTTTGAACCCAATGGATTATTCTGTTTGGTTTATGTTAGAGACAAGGAACATGTTTTACTCGTGTCACAACCGTCCCCACGCAATTTGTCACAACCGACCCCAACCCACTACTTTTGAAAACAGCAATCGCCATGGCAATACAAAATAGCCTACATAAAAAGTAATCACTGCTATTTCACTATTAAGGTTCACTACTAACGGGGAGAAAACTTTCATTTCTCTATCTGTACCCATTCAACAGGAATTACTAAAAGACATCGAACAAAAAAACTTACTTTTGACTGTTAAAAAGTAACCAACCCATCTGCTAGCGTTAATGTCGCTCGATGGCTACCGCGATGCTTTGACACACATTCAGACAAACATGCTGATACTCTCTCTCTCTTTGCTTCAACCAGGTATTAATTATGGTTTAGCTAATATGACGACTGTCACAACCGCCCCGCGTCACAACCGTCCCCAGTCTCCCCTATACGCTCAACTTCAAGCTCGTTGAGCTACCTCTAAATTTTAATATATTTTGCTAAAACTTTCTCTAGTTCATTTTCTCCCTAAAAAGGACTATATTGGGGGGTGAGACCAAAAAAAAAAAAATCGAAGTTTTGAAAATCATGCCTTTTAAGGACCACCCTAGTGTGTACTAAACATCATAAAACTTTGGCATTGCTACAAAAATCCTTATGGAAGGAAAGGGATAAAATATCAATAAGTAAGTTGCGGCCCGTAGCCGAAAATTTTGTGACACGCCTAAAGCTCTGTATTAAGACTAACGGTAGCCAATTTAAAAACGTTTAAATATATTAGACGGAAAAATGTATTCATAAATATTTTGAAGTTTGGTCGCAATATTTTCATTAGCAACAAAGTTATAATGTACGACGTGTGTCCAAGTTATTTCTTGTCATCCTATATATGCTTTCTTTTTGGACCTTAGTTTCCGGGTGGTTACTTTTTTAGATTGATAGTCTAGCTCAACATGGCACGTCTACTAGCCCTAGCTCCTCTTCCATGCATGACTTGGTGGCGCGGTACTGGCGGCAAATGGAGCCATCTGTTGAGTTGCTTTGTCACCAATATGTGGCGAGCGGATGTAAAACCTAAGGCGTTTCGCTAAGAGGTGGGGAAAGGTAGAGAAACGAGTCCTTCGTGATGGTAGCTCAGTACTTTAACTAATGAACCAAAAGAGCTTCAGGGCTCCGGGACAAAGTTGAGTTACGTGCTCTCGCTCGTAAGCCACACACTTACAGTAATTCGTCATAGCGAAAAAGATAATTTGAATTTGAATCGTCAAATTTCAAACGTTTTTAGAAAAATTTCTTTTTTGTTATGTGTTGATTCATACTTTGTGCATTACCATGTACATGAAAAGCTGGTATAGGGTCTAAAAATATCTTTGGCAGTTGAAAGTTTTGAACTGCTTTATGAAACATATTTCTATTAGACCATTGTTATGTTGTTACTCCAATGTGTATTAGCATATTTTAACTTTTCTTTCATTTTTGGGAGTTTTAATTGATACTTATTGCGTCGGATGAGATGGGTTTGGTGAGCGCTTTTATTGTTTTATTTTTTTATGTGTTAAAGATTCATACTTTATACATTAGCATGTAGATAAAAAGTTGGTAGGGGGCAAAAAATACCTTCGACTGTTGAAAATTTTGAAATTCTTTATACATTTTTATTAGACTATTGTTGTTGTTGTTATGCAATGTGTTTTAGCAATTCTCCACTTTCTTTTTCCTTTTTGAGAGTTTTAACTGATACTGACTTCATCGGGGGTCACCAATGGGACATGTTTTACATCCCTTGCTCGTCCACCATGCAGGATATGGTGGCGGGGTACTGGTGGTAGAGGGAGCCAACTGTTGAGTATCTAATATGTGGCGTACAGATGTGTGTTCCAAGCGGAGTTTGCTCCGACGAAAAGTTGGTGTATTGTCAAAAAATATCTTCTGCTGTTCAAAGTTTTAACCAGCTTTCTGTAACCCATTTGTATTAAAGATCATTGTTGTGTTGTTTCACAAGGGGTCAATTCTCCACCAATCAATTCTCCACCCTCTTTTCATTTTGGAGACTTTTAATTGATACTGACTGCGTCTGCATCTGATATACTTGTCTCCAATTGATTTTAAAGAATCGACGAGGTTATTGTAGGAAAACTCAAATAAATGAAATTGATAGGAGTATATTATCGTGTACCACTATCTTACTTTGGAGATCCTGGGACATCTTATGTGTATTTTGTTAATGATGAATTTATTTAAAAATTCACCCATACATAATTAATCAATCAAGATTTGATGATTGTTTTTTAAATAAAGAAAAACTGTTAACTTATAAGTTTGTTTGTTTCATGACTATCTGTAAGAAAAATGAAGAGAAATATTCACATTATCCAATGTAAAGAATTTAAGAATCATCTTGCTCTCTCTATATTTTTCTCTCTCATGTTTGCATTAGACAATTTCAAAGTAACAATTATGGAGATTAACTATTTTTAAAAGCATCATTTAACAGTCATCATTAAATAAATTTTCAGTTCAACAACCACGGAACATTTTAAGAATTTTTACTAACTATGATTATGCAAGAACAATAAATCAATATGTTACACTAAATTTTTCAACAGATCAGCACTTTAGTTATAATTTCAATGCTCTGACATATAAACCAGTTTTTCATTCACTAATTTGGCTTTAACGCCTTTGGCTTTCGTTATTAACATTCAACAAAAATACATACTGCCAATGCCTGTTTCTTTCGAAAAGTTCCTTTTTTTTCTTTCAAAAGATACAAATTTATCCCTGAACCTTAAGTTCATTTTAATGTTTATTTACTTTTATTTTCCCATTTAAGAGTAAATTAAAAATGAAGGAAATATTTAAGCTGTGGATAACCAAAGCAAGAACTTTTTTTAGTAACATTAGTTAAATTAATCACTTGTTTGCATTCTTTTAATTCCTTTTAGTTTTTAATCAGTGCGAGTGTAAGTGACTTCAGACGCAAAGAAAAGAAAAGAAAGATTTTTTTTTTAATTTGGATAAGCTGATAAATTTTAAATAATGGAATTGAAAATACTTTAACTTTATTTCGGCAAACAAATGAAAATCTTTATAGTGTTTTTTCCCATTCTGTGCAATGAACAGTCACTAAAATGTCACTATAAGGATACTAAATGTTACGAACATTAAAAAAAAAATGTAGAGCATAAAAAAGCTTTTGAATACATTCAGTAATAATAAATGTATCTGGGTACTAGAATATTTCTTTGGGATAATTTTTTATTTATTGAGTTACCAGAATTTTGAATGTCGTTGAGAAAAAGTAAGTTCAAGAGTTTTCATTTTCAGAATGTATACTATTAAAGTTTTTAACAAATTGGATATTGTCTCTGATTTCCAAATGATAAAAACAAACACTGTCGACGTGATAGTTATGTTTAAAATGATATTATTGTTATGAAATTTCATGACTCTTCTAAGCATATTTAAAAAAAAAAAGTAAGCCTATTTAGGATTGAGAAAGTCATTGGAAATTTCATTCCCCAAAATGAGACTTTAAATCACATACACACATGAGTACTTAAATCTCACAATTAAGAATGAAATACATAAATATGAATATATAAAAAAAAAAAATGTCTGAAATTGAAGAGGAAAAAAAATCGAATGAGTTCACAGAACTTTATGCTTAGTGGGAATTTTTACTAACAAGAAGTAGCTGTTATGAGTGTAAAGTAAACTCGGATTAGAAATTAGATTCATGGTTTCAGTTCTGCAGTTTGTGTACTCATAGATTTATTTATATATAGAAAAAATAAACGAAATTATTACTTGCAAGGAAAATGTGATCTAATGTCCCGAAAATTTTTGATATTTCATCGGTTTCTTTTAGTCGAACTTCAGAAGGATACGTTTTCCTTCGTGACTCAATAAAGGCATCCGTAAAAAAAAGGAAAGCTTTAAGTAAGAAAAAAGGTAGCTTTCCACTATTATATGTTGTCTTTCTAGAAACATTAAATTCGTGTAGTTTCCTTCCGTCCATTTATGTGTTTTCCAATTTTTCTTCCTTTGTGATTTGATAACAAATTTAATGTAGCTTTCAGATATCCTCACTAAAAAAAAATGCCCACAGTAAAAAAATGTTAAAATCAGCGTTGTTTCGTTAGGTAACTAACTTTGTCAAAATGAATATTAATAAATGAATATATTCATTAAAAAAAATAAACCGTCTGAAGTAGGGAAATGTGGAGCTAATGGGAAATGATTTAATATTTCAACAGCGCTTTGCTTTTTGCTCACTTATCTTGTACTATTTTGACTGAATTCCTAAACACATAGTTCTTTCCAGTCAAAACATTAATATAGCTCTATGAATGAGCGAATAAAGTAATTCAAGTCATTTTCATAATTTGATACATATTGTACACATATTGTAATGCACGTGGTTTATCAAAAGTATTTTTTTTATCAGAAAATTGTAAAATTACTTGTAATCGTAATTTTAAGTATTAATTGAGTTCTACTGATGCCCAGTGCAGTACGTGTTTAATTCGTTTCAACAATGCTTTGAGGTATGAGATGTTTAATGCAATGTTTGTAAAGTGAAATAAATCTTTTTGCTCCCTTATTTATTCATTTATTTAACTACTTAATAATTTCATCATTTATCTTTTCATTTACATTCTTTTACCTTTTAATTCATTTATTTATGCATTCATTCGCTCATTTTCTTATTCATTCTCTATTTTATTGACTCATTCATTTTTCCTCTGACATTAATGAATTATCTTGCTTATTTAAGAAAATCTATTTTGTCATTGTTTTTGTATTTATTAGTTTATTTACGCATTCATTTAATGCATTTTTTGTCAAATTACTAAATAGAAACTGTTTAATTTCACAAATATTTCATTTTACGCTTTTCCTGTGGTTTTTTCATGTGAAAAATGTTCACCCTTTTTTTTGAAGGTACAAAGTAGCTACTAAAAATGAAAAAAAAAATATTTAAATGAAAGTTGCATTAAAAAAATATTATTTACGATAAGTTTTAGATTCGATTTGCTCATTTTGTAACAGGTAAGTTATCTCAATTATTGTACTTTTTCCCACATCCCCCTACACGTAAATACAGCTGCACAAAGTCGCAAGTGTAAGACTAGCAAAATTGCTTCGATATGAATTTCACTCTAAAACTGTTTAACTACAGAAGTGAATTTATATTCATTTGTGAAGATATTTTCTTTTAAATATCTTTAATATCTTTATATGTGAACATAAATCGGCACAATATTTATACTGATGACAGTTTATATAATGCTATTCAACTTATTTTAAATGCTTAAAGCATTAAAAAAAAGTGTTGGACCAATGTTGCATCATCCTCTACACTGTAAAAAATATATGCTTTCTTAGCCGTATAATACAGCTAATTTTACTGCAATAAACTGTAAAAAAAATTACAGTAATAAACGGCAAAATTGCTCATTTTATTTTATTACAGTGCATTTTACAGTTTTTAACTGGAACCTCAGCTGCCAGTAATGCACTGTTTTTTTATAGTATAATAAGCTAAATTTTACGGCAATGAATTGTAAAATTTCTAGCTTTACAGTAAGTCCCTGTAAAATTGCTACTTTTACAGTTTTAAATTGGAACCTCGGCTGCCAGTATTATATTGTAAAAAAAAAAAAAAAAGGTTCATTTTTTGCAGTGTAACCAGTCATATTTTAAAACCATTGTGCGCTTCTAAAGGTAGGCTGATTTAATTGGATAATGTATGCATAACATTTGTATTTATATATATTTACTAACTGACCCGGCGAACTCTGTTTCGCCTTAAAGGCAATAAATAAGCAAGTTTTTGAATTTATTAAGTTGTTTTTTATTAGAAAATACAAAAAAAATAAATAAATAAATAAATAAATAAATAAATAAAAATAAAAAAATAAAATAAAATAAATAAATAAAATTAAAAAAAAAATAAGTACCTACATTAATCATCCATTATTGTTTCTGTATTTTCAACCTATTTTACTGCGCTCCAGAAGCTGTCAGAACATGTGCTTTATGTCGCCCTGCTACAGAGGTTTAAAAAAGGCTTAGTTAAAAAGATGAATTTTTCGGACTGCTTATCAACTGACTGCTCCATCCATAAATCCATCCAAACAAACTTTTGTATATACAATAGTAGTAAGAAGAACAGCCACTTAACTGCAATCCAGGAGCTATCCCACCAAGCACTTTCCACCTCTCAGCCTCAGAGGCGTAAAAACTCTTAAGTGACAATCGTTTCTGATAGCTTATCACATATAAATTTCAAGGGAAGTAACGCGTTTGTTTATAGTTTACTTCACAAAAAAAGTCAAATAACACTCAACGCACCGCTAACTAACAACCTGTTTACTGCGCGCCGGAAGCTGCCAGAACGTGTGCTTTATGTCGCTCAGCCATAGAGGTGTCAAAAAAGGCTTAGTAAAAAGGCTTAGCCAAGAATGCAGAAAAGCTGGTAGCTAAATAGATAATTTGCAATAAAAAATATATTGTGGTCCTAAATTGAGATTCAAACTATCCTATCATTTAAGTTGGAACAAGCTAAAACTGTGTGCAAAACTTGGTTAAAATCAGTTCAGTAGCTGAGGAGCTCTTGTTTTGTTGTCTAAGCAGTCTTGAAAACAGAGACAAAGACAGCATAATCAATTGAAGGGATTTGAAATATTAAAATAAGAACGTGTGAACTAGTACTGAGAGCATGTTTCCCACTGAGCCTTACTGCTAGTTCTTAAGAAGTGATAGAAAGATTTGGATACGCGTCAGTGTGAAGATATTAACTGATACTGATTACTTTTTAGTCTAATGGTTGATGCTGTTTGATATGTTCAAAATCAATCAAAATATAACAAAAATTTCTTCTTAAATCCACTCAAAATAGTTATATAATCCATTTTAGAGTCGTCTGAGTGTCTTTTACGTTTTGGGGTTTAGGGAGTTTGTTTAGTGAAACATTGAAACGTTTTTCTGGAGGAAAATTGAAGTTGTCTTTTTAGAATTTTTTTCTGCGTCTTTCTTACGAACGCCAAAAAGATGAAATCAGCTTTTTATTCTTTTGAATTCATTTAGATTTTTAAGATAATAGCTGTTATACAAGCGCTTGACAATCCTAATTTAAACTATATTTTCAATTTAAAGCAAAAAACTTTTTGTGTGGAATTGAAATGCAGGTAGAAAAATACATTAAGAATTTTATAAAAAAAGACGATGTAAATTTTTTTGAAAACCTTTTGTTTTTTATTTAACTGAAACGTCCAGAGTCTTCCTATTAAGGACATGCATCCAATCTGTCATGACACATTTAATTTATTAAAAAAGAAAAAAAATACATTAACAAAAATAGCTTTATAAAAATACTCAAAAACGTATTGAAAAATGCATACACCGTCGTTGCCCCATTTATTTAAAAAAATTTGATTTTTTTGAAACTTCGAACCATTTATTTGCATCTTTACTAAATTTATGTTTATTCTCTCTTTATGTATTTTATGATTTGAGTATGATGCTGTATACCTACTGGACAATGCAAAACCTTTAAAAACAAAACTGCATGCTGCCATGCCAGAGCCGAATAATTAACTGGTGTTTAACTTTCTGTTCCAAAGAAGTTGTAAACTATCCTGTTGAACTTTTAAACTTAAAATGCTAACAAAGTAGCAAATAAAAAAGTTTGTTCATAAAATACGGATTGTATTGTTAAAATTGAAACTACTATCTGCTATTATAAGTTTATACAAATTAGTAAATGCTTGTACGTCCATGGCCATCATAGAGTGGTTGTTAGTACGTTTTAGTGTTTTCTTTTTAAGATCTAAACACATAAAGCATAGTTATCTTTGATAGCTTATAAACATTCAAATATTTGTCAGAATAGAAGCAGTCAACCTGTCACCGAGAAAAAAACTATTTCAGCCCTGAAATAGCAGTCCTGCAGCTTTTATTTAAGAATTCATTCCTAATTTACGTTATTTTTCTATTTTAGTGACATTAAGTTTCTCTTAATATCTTAAAATTACATCAAGAAAAAAAATAACCTATGACAACTTTTTCAGATTGTTTTTTTTTAACTAATTTTTACCATCGCTATAAAGATTAATTTCATTTATTAATACACCAGATGCACTAGCAAAGCATGAATTACTTCCTAAAGGTAGTTTTTAAAATCAAAACACTCCTTACATGTGCTTAAACTACTGTGTTATATATAGGATTGGCAATAATATTGAAACTATGACGTCTGAGAGGAGACGCTTTAAATATTGAATACATTCTCAAATATATGAATCTCAGATTGCGCTTCAATGAAAATAACATGATTTAATCAAACATTTAATCACAATTTTGATTTAGTCAATCAGAATCAAAACCTAATTCATATTCACCAGAATTAAGTAAAATTAATTTTTATTACTTGCAGTAAAAATAATTTGTGTTAAAATATAAGTGATTTTCCTGTAGAAATAAATCACACCAGGCGAAACATTAGCGCAGTTTACGAAGAGTCATTAGCCCAGCCAGAACTACGGGAAGGTTTTTTTTTTAAATCAAAATACTCCTTACAGGTGTGTAAACTACTGCATTAGGATTGGCAATAATTCTAAGAGGGGTTGTTTTTACCCTCTATTCCTCTCTGAGCCATGGACCAGATGCAATATATTAATTCAAAAAAACTAAGTTTTTATGTCGAAATCACTATATACGTTCTATATTTTACCTCATTATTTATAAAATATTCAACTTTCTTTAGAATAAACTCTCATCAAGAATAAAATTAATGCCTAATTGTTTTTTCTGTTAAACGACATTTAAACACTAATGAAAGATTACAATAAATTAGTTATTTTGTTACAGTAAAAGGACTAGATTAAGAGAGCTTAGTTTTAAAACAATTCGAACACAAAATTGCATAGAGAACAGATTCAACCTTACCATGTCTAATGAAAAAAAAATCAAAAAAGATTTTTCCTGCAGCAATTTTATGTTCAACAGCAGATTTCCGATTCTGTGAAAGTTACATTTTCTGAACTCAGCAAGTGGAAAGAAAAGGAAAGAAAAGAAAAAAGAAATCTTAATCTCTTTTTATGAAGCGATGAATTAGTCTTCTTTCCAAGGAATTAAGAAGAGCCTTAAAACTGACAATTGGAAAGAAGAAAATAGTTTAAGTGATAATTAAGCAAACATAATGGTCATTTTTTGAGTCTTTTTTAAAGCATAATTAATTAGAATTCAAAGTAGTTTTTTTTTAAGGATTTCAGATACGCCTAATCAATGCAAATATCCTTTCATGTTAGGGAAATTTCTGAGGTTTTGAACTCAAATGAACCGTTATGTTACTCATGAAAAAAAAGAAATGATTTAAGATTGTTTTATTACAAAGGAGTAATACTTTTTTCAGACAAAGAGCTTTTTTTGTTCAATTAGAGCAGTTGAATGATTTTTTGGGAGATTTTAAAAATGTGCTTTTTATTAGAATAGATAGCTTTAAGGATTGTAGAGGTATAATAGAAAATATAGAGCAAAAATTATTTAAAGATTTTCCTTTTTTGCTGATGCAACACTGTTCAAACGTAATTTTTCAGTAATATTTTGAATTAATGAATTGAGGAATTTTCTTCTATAATAAAAAATATGATACTCTGCCAGAAGTGTTTTATATTCTAGCAGGGCATTCTATTTTCAGATTTTTGCTTTGCCTACAAAAAAAGAAAAAAAATTTCTCGCACTTTGTACTTTGTTTTATATATATTCTAATTTAAAAGTAATTTTGATTTCCTAAAATAGTTGTAATTTCTTCTGATCACATAATCAAGAATCAGTTTCGTACCTAAATTGCTGACAAAAGGTTGGCATACGCTGTCTTCAACTACATAGCTGTGTACTTTTCTGTTTCAGTTTAAAAAAAAAAGCATTTTATTAATAGTGAATGCAACTTTTAGTTAGAAAAACAGGCAATAGAGAACTCGACAACAAAAACAAAAAAAAAAAGACTAAACGTTATTTGTACTGTTAGTAGACTAGTGATAACGTTGAGCAAAATGCTTTAAAACAAGCCCAAGGGTTACTTTTTTCACTGTCACCATCAAAGAACTTCCAGCCATAATCACTTGGTAAGTTTAACGGTTGAACTTACAGCCTAGTCATTTTTCGACTTAGAAACTTTTCTGTTCGCATTTGGATGTCAAACTATTTTTGACTTGAGAACCTTAGATAATTTTATATTTCAATGGAATGAATCATTATCAAAATATTTATCTTTATATCCATGTATTAAAACCTGAGCAAAGAGGTAAGAAAAAAGGTAAAACATTGCAATTTTGAGAGGACAAGGCTTTTTTTTCTTTTTAATAAACTCTGGTAAAATTACGCTTTAATTTAACATTATAATTGGTTCACTTAATTTTTTTTTTAATTCGTGAATTATGAATACATTGACATCAGAGAAAAATCCTTTAAATTTTACCACAGGGTAATTCTAGTAATGATAATGATAAGAATGATAACTGTTATGCTATCTGCAACGGTTTTTGTGATATTTCACTTTAAAGTTGTTGGTTAATTAAAAGTCCCCTGTATTAGACCATTATAACAAGAAAGAAGTTGCTATGAAATGAATTCATATTATTTTTTGTGCATGATAAGCAAAAAGTAAAGGATTTCTATACGAAGAAAATTTTAATATTTTTTCATTAATATGAAATTTTCCTGCTTAAAATAAAATCACAGAACATGCAAAAAATTCATTAAAACTTTTAAATTTTGTTTGTTCAAAGAAATGTCAAGTCCAAAAAAAAAAAAAAAAATGAAATAAAACGAACTTTCTGTTGCATGCTGCGCAGTTGATTTTGATGTCTATAATCACAATATTTTAAGCCACAAACAACTTCAAAATTTCAATTACTTTTCTCATTATAGAAATTCTATCTTCACAATTTTAGAAAAAACGATTTTGATGGGTTCTTTTATTAAACGCTCTCTTAAAATATAACTCCCAGTGAGCAAATGAAATGAATCTGAGAACATAAGTGAAGAAACCCATTCCGACCGCTATTTTCGTCATTATATCACTTTAATTTCCGCACCGATTTTCTTGAATGGTAAGAACTCGCATTAAATATGATTTTTCTCCAATATTTGTTCATAGTATTTATTGATTTTTCGGCTCCCACTGAATACAAGTCGCGTGAGACGGAATTCAGCCTCGCATTAATCTTACTCATTATTTGAATTCTCGCATATTTTTCTGACAGGTTTAAGGAATTAAAAATTCCAAAAAGGAAGTTTTTTTTTACTTGAGGGCTTTTAATGCTAGAAATTTAATGCCTCTCCATTAAAGGTGAAAAAAGATATTCCTCGTGATGCGAGACTCAGGGAGAAGATGTTTTTGCATAAATAGTTTTGAAAGAAATTTTTCAATCGAAATTTGAGTTTTTGGAAGCAATTATATTATTTTAATGGAGCTAAAACCTTTTGTCTTAAAATTTTACTGATGCTTCTCTATTTAATATATTAACCTATTAATGCCTAGCGTCCCCTTTTAGGGAAAGTCCGAAAAAGGGTCTGAATTTCCTCAAAATGAACATTTCAACCAAATAATAGTGTTCAATTAGTACCTTGGTATTGTTTCAATTCGTTATTAACAGATTGCAGCACATAACCATTGTAAAGTGTGTTCTTTAACAGTCTTGATATGATCTTAATCAAAAATTACATCGTTCACAAACTCAGGAATAAAAGCTAAGGTTTCAAAGTTATTCCCAGCTTTACAGTTTATGTTAACTGCTGATTTTTTCTCTTCTTATAAAATGTTTTTTTAAATATTATATCGTAGGCAGAAAAAAAATTTAGTAAAAAAAAATATGTACCCTCTGGGGTCCATCGTAACTTTTAAGGGACGATTTTTTTTCCTTAATAAAAAAAATATTTTTTACATAATATTTTTTTAATTATTTTTCCTGTCCATTAAACACTGTTTGTAACCAGTATACAAAATATCTTTGGAAAAAAAATGTCAGGCATTATGGGTTAACATTATTAATTATTGAAGTCAAATTTTTTGTGAACGTAAAATTTATTATTTGCTATTTTTAACCTTTATAACTGTTGTGTTTTATTTATTTCAACTGATGTGATTGTTAGTAACGAAATTTAATTTTCTTGCTCAGTGACCGCCGCTTGCATGAATCATCTTTTCTCTAAGCAGTTTTATTCAACAAAGCGGCTGATTCAATAAAGTGGCTAATCCGATAAAACTGGAGTTTGCTCTATTTTTGATGATTTAATTCATTAAAGCGACTGATTCAAAGAAGTGGCTAATTCAATAAAACTGGAGTTTGTTCTATTTTTGATGATTTGATTCATTAAAGCGGCTGATTCAATAAAGTGGCTAATTCAATAAAACTGGAGTTTTCTCTATTTTTGACGATTTGATTCATTTCAGCGGCTGATTCAATAAAGTGGCTAATCCAATAAAACTGGAGTTTGCTCTATTTTTGACGATTTGATTCATTAAAGCGACTGATTCAAATAACCATTGATTAAATTAACCAGTGTCCTCTGTATTCCTAACAAACGTCCCAAGTAGCATCAACTCATCGGATTTTGCTCGGCCGATCAACTAACTCCTCGTAAACTGATCCCGTAACGCACGATGACATCGTTCCGATCAGTATCCGAGCACGGTTTTCGATGAGCTACTTTTCATCGGAAAGCGATATCCTTCCGATCAACTTCCCCGATGAAAATAAGATGAGCAAAATTCCATCGGAAAATGATATCCTTCCGAACAAGTTTCCCGATGAAAATAAGATGAGTAAAACTCCATCGGAAAATGATATCCTTCCGATCAAGTTTCCCGATGAAAATTAACCGAGCTATGTTTTATAGGAAAAGTATATACTTCCAATTAAATTTCCCGATGAAAATATGCCAAGCTACAGATTTCATCGGAAAGAGGTCGTAAAGATCAAATTTTCTGATGAAAATTTTCCCAATCTCAAATTTTTGTTAAATATGCAGTGTTGGTCTCATTATTCGTAAACTTGGTGGCGTAGTGGTAGAGCGTTGGCTTTCCGCGCCAACAACTAGGGTTCAATGCTGGAGTTGGCCAGTCGCACCTGGTTGGGGGAAGTAAAAACGAGGTTCCAAAATTCATCGCCACGGAACTAAACTGCGCGTACATTGATCCAATTTTGATCCAAAATTTATTGCCACGGAACTAAACTGCGCGTACATTGATCCAATTTTCATCGTATTTTGATCCAAAATTTATTGCCACGGAACTACACTGCTCGTATATTGATCTAAATCACATCGTATTTTCATCCAAAATTGCTCCTAAATTCATCGGCACGGGACTGCACTGCTCGTAAATTGATCCAAATCTCATCGTAAACTCGTCGGATTTTGCTGCTCGGATTCTGTTTGGCCGATGAGACATATTGGAGCAATTCCCGATGAGAACTCATCGAAACCCGATCATCAGCCGATGAGAATTTCATCGGGTTTCGATGAATGGCCGATCATCGGCCGATGTGATTGTGCTGCTAGGGGTAGACTTAACTGTATCGTAATACATTTTTTTAAAAAAGTAGACTTCGCAGTTTTGTTTCTAAAAGTTTCAAAACTGACACGTGACTATGGAATTGAACGGATTGTGGCAGAGTAGGATAAAATTGCATTCTACTACAGTGTATTTGGTATATTATAGAATCGGATAAAGTATTTTGTTTGTTTTATTTTGTTATAACTTTTACAAAACACGAAGAAAATAAGTGAGACGCAATTAAAAGGGTCTTTACAAGCTGCAATTCCACACGCACTGGGGGGTCATTCCATTTTAAATCAACAAATGGGGTGCGTATCACCATTTTTGATTTTGATGAAACTTTGCATGTGCATTCCTTTTATTTCCCAGACCTCAAAAAAATAGTATTTTATTTTAGAAAATTATTTTAGAATTTACCCTTTGATATATAGGCCATTTTTGTTGTTGGCAACAGCAAAAATGGGGCATTTTGATGCTTTGTCTTATAAATTATAACTTTTTTTCTATTAAAGATTTTGAGCTCAAACATAGCTCATTGGAAAGATAACAAAGATATCTTTTTATATATGATATCAATAAATTTCAGACTTAAAAAAAATACTTAGTATTTCCAGGTCAAAGTTTGCGACGAAAATCTCATTTTTTACTACTTTGAAAATTAAAAAACCCATGGAGGGTTTAGAATAACAAGCCCTATGTTGTATCATATATTCATATGCATGGTTATTTATTATATAAAAAAATTGGCTTGTTACTCCGCCCCCTTTTTGAGATATGTCCCCCTAAAGTTGAAAAAATTCAATAAAAATCCAGTTCTTAACGCTAAAAAAATGCATGTGGGGGAGAAGGTAAAAATAATTTTACTTGCGAAATTTCAAGTACTTTTTACCAACTTTCTAATGAAACAAAAGTTGATTTGTTATTCAAAGGCGCTTGGCAGATATAAGGGTCTGGATTTTCAAAAAATTGCACAGAAACAATACAATTAATTTCATACTTTTAAATCTTTTTTTTTATTTAAATGTAGTAACATATACCCTATTATTTGCTTTAAATGCTAAGAATGGACTAAAAAGAGCTATGAAGTAATTTATTTAAACTTTAATAAGACAATTTAATATTTTTAACACCTGGGGATATAGAATATCCCTAAATTTGTCTGATTTGTAAACATCTGTTTGCCACCTACAACAGAACTGTCCAGGGTCTACTCGTATGACCGGGGTCGGGAGTTTAATCCACACTTCATCCTTTTGTTGTTTATTGGCAAAAAGATGGATGCGTTCAAGCTGAAAGTTTTTGTGAGTGATTATCTGGATACAACACTACCACATTCCATGGTTTTCAAAATATCCTTGCTAGAAAACTGAAAGCGGACCACCCTTTAGTTTCAAACTTAACCTATTTTTCAGGTGGGTTTACTGAACAACGCAAAAATAGAAAGAACTTAATTTACTTGAGGCGCCATGAAGAGTACTTTGCTATAAAAGCAGAGTGGCTTTTTTTTTAAGTGGAAAGTTTAAATAAATTACTTTACAACTCTTCTTAGTCTTTTCTTAGCATTTAAAGCAAATAATAAGGTATATATTATTACATTTCAACAAAAAAAATAAAAAGTATGAAAATAATTGCGTTGTTTCTGTGCAATTTTTGAAAATTCAGACCTTTATGTCTGCCAAGTGCCTTTAAATAACGAATCAATTTTTGTTTCATTAGAAAGCTGGTAAATAGTACTTAAGATTCCACAAGTAAAATTATTTTTACCTTCTCCCCCACATGCATTTTTTAGCGTTGAAAACTGGATTTTTTTTGAAATTTTGCAACTTTAGGGGGACATATCTCATAAAAAGGGCGGAGTAACAAGCCGTTTTGTTTTATATAATAAGTAACCATGCATATGAATATATGATTAAACATAAGGCTTGTTATTCTAAACCCTTCATGGTTTTTTTAATTTTCTAAAGTAGTAAAAAATGAGATTTTCATCGCAAACTTTGACCAGGAAAAAAAAGTATTTTTTTTAAGTCTAAAATTTATTGATATCATATATAAAAAGATATCGTTCGTGGCTTTCCAATGAGCTATGTTTCAGCTCAAAATCTTCAATGGAAAAAAAGATATAGTTCATAAGACAAAGCATCAAAGTGTCCCATTTTTGCTGTTGCCAGCAACAAAAATGGCCTATATATCAAAGGGTAAATTTTTCTAAAATAAAAAAAAAAACTTTTTTTTTTCAGGTCTGAGAGATAAAAGAAATGCACATGCAAATGTTCATCAAAATCAAAAGTGGTGATGCGCACCCCATTTGTTGATTTAAGATGGAATGACCCTATAGCTCTTTAAGTCATTTCAACAATTTTGAAATTATACGAATTAAAAATAAAGAGATCTAGAACAAGAAAGAAATTAATAAGTGAAAACTGAAATATAGTGATGAGAGTTATAGAAGAAGAATAAAAGGGTGAAAATACTGAGGGCAGTTAAATTTATAACAACTACAATGCCAATAACAACTCATACCACGTACCTTTTCTGAAGAGTTCCTTATTCTTCGTTTATTGAAGGATGAGTTTTGCATCAAAACTGTTTCAAACACGTCCGTAACTCACACATGTTGGCGTTGACAGCGAGGATGACGAGTAGCTATCCTCACTGTTGGTAGAAGACTTTTGTAATTTGTAAACAGTTGTGTTTGATGGTTCAACTTTCTTCTCCTGCGTTCTTCTTTACGATAAATAATATACGTTCTGTAGATAGCAATTTTTGACGTTTTAAAAATATTTGTTTTGACTTGATTTTACAATTAACGCTATCCCATACCGGTTCTTACTGCAGAGTAAGAAAGATAAAACATTTGATTTTCTGAATACTTAAAAATACACGAATTGCATTACCAACATATATTCAAATTTTATTACATTATTCATAAAATGAAACTTTTGTTCATTGAAACTGGGTCTCATTTGTCACTTCTGAGTAGTTAGACACAACTACGTATCTCAATGTTCACCATAAATTTTTTGGCTCATTATTCAGCGTTGATAGTAACAACGCCTTGAAAACTCTATTCTCATAATACTGGAACTATGCATGCTCTACCTGAATTTATACAGTGGATGAACGGAAATATATAATAATAAGTTTACTTAAACACCATATATTTAAAAAAACAAACAAAAAAAGATATAATGAAATTGTATTCGCATCTTTCTTACTTTTATAACATTAAAAAATGAATGTTGTTTATACAATATAATACTGCAAATTTTATGGTAATAAGCTGTAAAATTTGCTAAGGGTACAGTAATAAACTGTAAAGTTACTAATTTTACAGTAATAAACTGTAAATTACCAATTTTACACTAATGAACTATAAAATTGCTAATTTTAATTTATTACTGTGCATTTTACAGTTTTAAACTGGGACCTCTGCTGTTAGTATTATACTGTTGCTTTTACAGTATAATACTGCTAATTGTGTGGTAATAAACTGCAAAATTGTGGTAATATACTTTAATATTGCTGCTTTACAGTGATAAACTGTAAAATTGCTAGTTTTTCAAATTATTACAGTGCATTTTACAGTTTTAAACTTGAGCCTTGTTGCCAGTATTATATTGTAAAAACAAAGGTTTATTTTTTGGGGTGTACTGACGATAAATACAAGCTTTGAGCTACACAGCTTTGAAAATACACACAAAATAGAAAAAATATAATAGTAAGATGCATATCTTAGGTATTACTTTTTAAAATCTATACTTTAGAGCATTATCACCCAATGTCAAAAATTGCAGTTTTTCAAACACAGGTCATAAGTGGTCATTTATCAATTATTCTCTTTCTGTATATAACTTTTAAGCACAAGTTTATCAAAATTTTGAACTCTTCAAAGTATTATTGTCTTATTCATCACTCTAATTAAAATTATTTTAACTAATTCTTCATAAATTTCAACTAACCCAAATATAGTTGTTTTTACATAGAGTTAACCACAAACATCTTTGGGATTTTGATAAATGAAATTACTGTACCTCAAAATTAGGATACTACGTCACACTTGTTGTTATTGCACTGAAAAATGTACTATTTCCGATGACATATTTCTATCGTAAGTTCAAAATCAGAAATAATAAAAATCTAGCATTGGTTATTCTTGTACTAAAGTACTCAAATAACACACCTAGTTTTCTCTTTATTCGACTTAAAATATTTATTAAAGTACTACATATTAGTTAAAATTCAAATTATCCGAAAAGGGGTTCAAAAGTTTTCAATCTTTGAATCAAATACTTAAAAATAATGATTCAACTTTGCATAATCTCCAAATGCACCATGTTCCGAATTTCTCAAATAGTATGGAGAATATTAAATCAATTGTACAAGCGGATTCCATTCAAGGTATTAGAATGGAATCTTGCATCGCAACGGGGTTTACTCACTGTTCGCAAAACTGTGATAACAGCACTGAAAAATAACAGAACTATTCGAAAGATCCATGGAACTATTCCTATACCAAGACTGAGAAAGTTTTTAATTAGAATCCTCTTTGTTTCGACGTAGTGATTACTGGAACAGATTCCTTTAGATGTTTAATTAACAAAAGAATTTACCATCAAGTATATTCTTACTGAAAGGCAATCAAACAGTTGCTGGGTAAGATAAGATGAAATTGTGTTTGATTGTTCTAATGAGGGCTGTTAAATTAGTTGGGGGAAATATTTAGGTTTGAACTTATTTGGCAAGATCAATGAGTACACTGAGTCTTTAAGCAACATTTGGAAAATTCAATATAGTTTAATTATTTGCTTTTAAATTGCTATTTAGGTTTAAATACCTACTGAGAAATTGTGTAGGCGCAGAAATTACCAGTTTAGAAGAGAGAATAACTATGCAAAACTATGCAATGCTCTTTAAATCGGAAGAAAATTTAGTAAACGAGTATTAAATGCTTAATGTCGTTTTTGTTTCTCTTCTGATGATACTTAATTAAATATATTTTATGCAAATGAAAAATAGGGTGTTTATTGGCCAGTCTCTGACAGTAAGCCATGAGGTATTTAGAAACTTTACGATGTGCAGCTTGAAGATTATAATCGAAATATGATAAAAAGAAAAAAAGTAAAGTAGAAGTAGGGTTTGGAGTTCACTTGCTAAAGAGAAGAAGTATTGTAATCTAACTAGATTTTTTGAAATGTGTTTTTTAGTTCATGGAGAAATTACTTTAGGCTGTTAATTAATTATTTAATATTCAGGTAACATTATTTTAAAATGCTAGGGAATGTTATTCAAATCAAACAGAAGTCACATACAATACAACTAAGAACATGCACAGTTCAGTCACATTAATGTGATCACCACGTACTTTCGACGTCGACGTTAAATACCCAATTACAGAAGATAGGTGGCAGCATAGTGTAGTTGTTTGTATATAAAGAGTGTGTGAGGGCTTCGGAAAACATTTCAATCGTTGGTGTAATGCAGAAATAAAAGCTATGCTGACTGCTGCACATCGACGATGAAGGCTGGAATTTTGCACGCCCAGTACCGCAGCTGGATGTCCACTGGGTGCTAATAGGTAGCTCTGATAAATGACGTTTTTTGCTCCATTGGACAGATCGGCGTTGACGTAAAGGTGCGAAACCTCTGAAATCAAACACTTAGCAACCCTTGCCGAAACGATCCATGCTAGAGGCGGGTTCATTATAGTCTTAGGAACGCCTTCCTGGCTTTCTCTGTGTTCACTCATCATTTTGAAGGCATGATGAATCAACACAAGTAAGCATCTCTAATTGCGGATTATGTCTACGCCTATATGAAAAATGTTTCTCTTCAGGATGATGGCATTTACCAGCAGGACAATGGAAGTGCCATACAGCTGCTGGTGTACGTGCATGGTTTGAAAAGCACTAGGGTGAGTTTACAGTTATACTCTGGTCAGCAAACTCATCTTAATCAAATCCAATTTGTGGAATCATAAGAATAAAGTTATTCGTGCCATGGATCCTTACCCGCGTAATCTAGTGCAGCTACCCACGGCATTGTTCTCGGCATGGCTTAACATAGCTGTGAAAACAGTGAACACCTTCAAGAACCTGATTGACTCTCTTCCTGCAAGTCTCGCAGCAGTCCTCTCTGCGAAAAGTGGATGTTCTGGCTTTTGACGGATGGTCACATTGATGTGACTGGACTCTGTATAATGCGCTGTCTAGAATGACAGCATTGAAGCGAAGAAAAAAAGTCGCAATAAGGCCAGTTTAAGTAAGAAAGCATTCATATTGTGTTTACAAACGTTTCAAATATCCAGTATGAAACGCAGCATATTATCAATTTTTAAAGACGCGTTTTAAAGCAATAAATAGCACATTAGTAAAAATATATATATATATATATATATTTATATATTTTTTTTAACCAACAAAAAGCCAGTCACAAATTTTTAGAAAAGAAAAAGTTTTTTAGCTGCATACCTCTCCTGTTACATAATTATATACTGCACACACACACACATATTATATTATATTAACTATTTGCTTAATATATTTTTGTATTAGGTAGAAGACCTGAATGCATACAAAACAGTGATTAATTGAAAACGTTTATAAGACAAAATTACTACAAATGGAGGATTAGATGTGTACAACTCGTAATACTGCAACAGATGTACGAACTTTTCACCAGGACACGTGATACACATGTTATATAGTCGAGGTATTAACTGTCAAAAGTGGTCAAATAACTCATTGATCGTAAAGTCTGTATTAGTTTTGGCCGAATTCCAATTTTTTCTGCGATTGGAAAAACAGATAAGCTAAAATGTTACCGTTATGACGATGTTTTAAAACTCTTGGTACACCAGATTACCATTCCAAATGTTTCATTAAAATAGGAAAATTCTGACAAATAAAAAAATTCGTTAATTAAACTAGTAAAAATTCCATTTAAATTTATAGTAATCACATAAATTAATAAAAAAACGCTCAAAAAACACAAAAATGCCCCTTTATTCTCAAATGTGACACCAAGTTCAGTTAAGTTCCTTGTGATTTAGATTCAACAAAAATGTAATGATTCTCAGAGTTGCATACTTTCCTAGAATTACTCCCAGTATGAAACAATTCTCATCGCAGTCATTTTTCTGTGTGTGACCTAATCGTTCTGGCTAATTTTTACCTCTTTTCCTGATTGAATAATTTGTCAATTCTCTTCTTTCTCATTTTACCTTAGGGGAATAAGTTTTGCTGTTTATATTACAATTTATGCTTTCTTTCTCTCTTTTCTTAAGCTTCAGCTGAATCTTAAAGGTGCTTAATTAACTATGAAACAGTTGCTTATTTTCCGCCTCTTTCAGCTTGCTTACTTTCCACATGTACGACCGTGGTTGACGATTTTACTTATTTGATTATTTTTATTGTAAGCAACAGAAGATGATGATAGAATAGCTTAAAGGGCTACACTCGCGTTAGATAAAATTTGATGCTTATGCTCAAAAGAGTTGAAAAAATACATACGTGTACTGCAAAAAATGAACTTCTGTTTTTACAGTTTTATACTGGCAGCCGAGGTTCCAATGTAAAACTAAAATGCACAGTAATAAACTGTAAAATTAGCAATTTTAGTTTCTTACTGTAAAGTTAGAAATTTTACAGTTGATTGCCGTAAAATTTAGCTGCATTGTACTGTAAAAGCAGCGGTGTAATACTGGCAGCAGAGGTTCCAGTTTACAACTGTAAAATGCGCGGTAATAAACTGAAAATTAGCAATTTTGCAGTTAATTGCTGTAAAATTAGCACTTTCACAGCAGTACAGTTTAGTACTGTAAAAGTAGAATATTTACAGTTTATTAGTGCAAAATTAGCAATTTTTGTAGTTTAATACTATGAAATTAGCTGCATTTTACTGTAAAAGCAACACTCATTTTTATAGTGTAGAGGAATTCTGAAGCTCACTGCATCACGGGACATGTTGGACTAGTCTTAAGAATTTTTATACTGATGATATATTTTAAATTTTAATAAATGTCCAACAAATGGTACCTCTAGTCCTACAATTCCTGTAATGAAACAACATGACACCGTTATATCAAATAAACTTTATTTCAGAAACAAGTTTTATTGCTATTTTTTCAGAGCTGAGTAATTTTCATAACTTTGCAACTTTATTTTTTAAAAATGGCTTTCCTCTCCTAAAGTAAGGTCTAATAGTTTATAATTATTTGTAAGTTGTTTATTTTTGGGGAAAAGAAAATCAAAACTAAGAACGTTGGATACGTTGTTCACTGAAAAAAAAAATCACTAACAGTAAAACTTAAAAGAATTAGAAAAGCAAAATTGTGCTGATGGCAAAATTGAAGTTAATGACGATCCAAGTTTCTCGGATTCTTGAGAAAATGACGATGGTTTTGGTATAAATAGCGCAAATGTAGAAGTTGATGTATTTAATATTTTTATGTATTATTATGATCATTAAACTTTGTTTTTTACTGTGCACAAACAAAAAACATAATTTGAAATGAATAATGGATAATATTTATCATCTTGTGCTCTGGATTAATTGGTCCACTACACAAAGTTCTGTTAAATAAATAAATAAATAAATATAAAAATAAATGAATTGAATATCTTCTGAAAATCTGGAATGATGAGAAATATTTAATACATCTTTTGGTAGAAAATCAAACTTTTGAAACTTTTTGTAATTAAAAAAAAAAAAAAAATGAATGCTGAAAACGTGTCTCATTTCCCCTAAATTTGAATGTAATAATCGACACCCATGTAAATACCCGCTTTGTGTTTTTAAAGGCCTGAAGAAACGGTGCAGCATCGATGAAAAAAAATGATGTTCGAAGTTAAAATAACGATGATATTGATATATCAGCTCAAAAATATCGATTTTTTGAAACATCGAACTTTTTAATGTATTTTTCACCAGAATTAATCTAGCAGTAATCAATTGACTAAGCAATTATAGAAGCTTCAAGGAAAAGTTAATAATAATAACAATAATGTTAATTAACTGTAAATGTTCCAAATTAAGTAATGCGAAGGAGTAATGAAACTTGCGCATTTAAAATCTGAAAAAAATGCAATATCAAACAAATTTATTTTAATGATTTCGTGGCGTCTTTTAAAATTTTTTCTGAACAACAACTAAAAGTAAACTATTTAATAATTAATTGGATACAACTCGAGAAAATTGTAAAATTTTTTAAAGGTGATAATATACACGCACAAAAAAGAAAAGAAAAGAAAAAAAAAGTATAATCAATGACTGTTTGTGTATACTTACTTAGAATAAAATGACATGGAATAATTGTGCAAATCATATTTAAACTCAAATCGCATTCAGAGATAATAAATGTTTATACTGATTTGAAAGGCATTCAAGAACATCGATCCTTAAATATTAATGGTAAAAGCATCGATAGTTTAACAGAAACATCGATGTTTCAAAAACATCGACTTTGATCTCGTACCACTGTCCAGAATGTCATATAGTCTTACAATGATAACTACGTACAAGTAATCAAAATAATATTTTATCTTAAGAGTATTTAATTAACAAATTATACTGATAAATCTTAAAGAGTTGTACAAATGTTGTTTATAGTGAGAGTGGAATAAATGTTAAACATAAGGCGAGATAGAGAATTTAAGATTATTTCAAAACTTAAATAGATATATAGAACTGTTGCAAATGAAAAGTAGGTATTCAATTTAAGAAAACACAACATTGCAAATAAAGATATACTGCTTACTTAAAGGCTTTCTCCAATTAGAGATATCATGTAAAAAAACAATTGTTGAAAAATACTTAAACATAACGTGTTGTTACGAAATGTGTGCATTTTATAATTAAGGATATTTATTTCGAATGGATAATCATGAATTTTAAATTTTGTTTTACGTAATGTGCTGAATTTTGAACTAGTTTTAGGTTATTCTTAGTAGTCCATCATATTATGTAACGCAGCAAAAAAAAAAAAAAATCAATTCTTAATCAAAACTTATGAATTCTTTATTAAGTCATCAAAAGTTCTCTGATTAAACCTTGAGCAACTTTCTTTCGTATACTTTATTTCAAACTATTCGCATATTCTTAAAACGTTCGCTTTAAACTGAAGGAACCTTATTACAAAAGATTTTCATCATCTATTATTAATTTTCCTTTAATAGAAATTGGTTTCAGGCGGGATTATTCAAAATGGGCTTGTTACGTCATTTATTTAGTTAGAATATTCTAACAACATGTCAAACCGTTCTTTTATGTATAACTTATAGCACGGATAGCAAGCAAAAAAGCTGAACACTAGAATTAGTTGACTGGGAATAATAAGTTTTAAATCGATAATTATGCTTTAAAATAATAGTTGTGCCTTTTAAGAGCATTTTACCAAGTTATATCCAGGGCCAAATTTCCCAATAGGCAAAGTAGGCAGCTGCCTAGGGCGGCAAATTTTCAGGGGCGGCAAATTTTACTTCAATCTTTTTTTTTATTATTTATTTATTTTTTTTCCCGATACAGCGACGATGATTCCAAATTATCGGACTTGACCAAAATCGCCGAAACCACAGAGAATCCAATGTGGCGGACTTCCGGTACTCAGCTTAAGAGCAAGAATCTGAGAGAGTGTCACGTCTGTGATTCATGACGTCTCAGATTTTTTCCAAAAAATTACCAAATGTATATTATCTTATTGAAAGACCAAATCCAGAACGTTTTGTTCTAAAGTTGAGTTGTTTAGTTTTTATGAATCCCTAAAGGTGAAGGTGCGGCATCAAAAATTAAGCGGATTTTCAAGACATGGAAGTTGCTGTGAGCCAAAACTCTTACCAAGAATTGTTAAACTCCAATTTTCTTTTTGTATATGGAATATAGAAGGTTGAAACTTTACAAAATGAATGTTAAATTTGTGGTAAGTTGTTGCCGTAAGGTCAGTATCGGTAAAATTTGACATTTTTCATATTTCGTCCTTACGCAACTAAAAGCACGTTGAACTTCCCCCGGTTATTTATACATTATTTTAAAGTGCTTACACTGGTCTTTCAAACGACACTACTTTTGCCGTGGCAACTGAAATGTACAAATTGTTTTTGGACCTCAAAAATGCTGAAAAAAGTCAAAAATGCCTTGTTTTGAGGGCCTTCACTGATCTTATGGCAACAACTTACCACAAATTTTACATTTATTTTGTAAAGTTTCAACCTTTTATATTCCATATACAAAAAGAAAGTTGGAGCTCAACAATTCCTGGTAAGAGTTTTGGTTCTCAACAACTTCCTTGTCTTGAAAATCCGCTTAATTTTTGATGCCGCACCTTCACCTTTAGGGATCCATAAAAACTAAACAACTAAACTTTAGAACAAAACATTCTGGATTTGGTCTTTCAATAAGATAATAAACATTTGGTAATTTTGGGGAGAAAATCTGAGAGGTCATGAATCACCTCATAATGCTAGGCGTGACAGTTTCTCAGATTCTTGCTCTTAATTTTTAGCTTACGGCAGCGACGAAGTACATCAAACACTCTAAAGATCTTCCCTGAACTCAGAGAAGGCCAGAGAAGGTCCCTCTGGGGCTCATCAGGAAGAATAGAACCACCAGGGAAAAGATGTATTTTTGCCTGCGCATTTTTTGTAAAAAAATTTTAAGCATTTCTACCTCAAAGAACTCAACTGTTCTGTTAAGACAAAGAATAGAGTATGACGTTGGCAAAAAAAAATGTTTCAATATGTTGTTGGCAGAGGAAGTTATGATCGTTTGAATATCGGTAAAATATGATTTTTCATACTTCGGTCTAACGCAACTAAAAGCACGTTGAACTTTCCTCAGTTGTTATACATTATTTTAAAGCGCTTACACTGGTCTTTCAAACGACACTACTTTTGCCGTGGTTACTGAAATGTACAAACTGTTTTTGGACCTCAAAAATGATGAAAAACGTCAAAAATGCCTTGTTTTGAGGGCCTTCACTGACCTTACGGCAACAGCTTACCTCAAATTTAACGTTCATTTTGTAAAGTGTCAACCTTCTGTGTTCCATATAGGGGAAGACCGCCTATATTGGACCCCCTAAGAACAGGAGGCCTGTGTCGCTCAATGTGAAGCAAAACAGAAATGCAAAATAGGGCATCGTAAGCTAAATTTAATCAGGCACCCCCCTAGGAGCTTATATTTTCTGAAAATATGAAAATTATTTTTAAAAAAATTATCTTATAAAAAGTTGCAAAAGTCCAATTTAGGAATATGTGCGCCTAAATTGAACCATGCGCTTCCTAAATTGGACCGTACCAGGAAATCATAGAATAATTTATATTTGAACTATACTACTTTTTTCCAGGATTTGCAATAGAATTTCTTTTACTTCAGCTTCACTTAGGCAGTGTTGATAAACTCGCAGAAGGCATTTCATACACTTAATCATGTTTTTCACTTCATTTCTATGACAAATATTGCAATATCAATTGTTTTGTGCAGTTTTTTGCTTCTTTTTGTGTGACTTTTTCTGTTCTAAGCCTCTTTTATAAGGCGTTAGAATGATTGCTGCGATAGCCTTCCTTTTTGTTCCTTCTATTTTTTTGGCAAAGGTGATATGTGAGCCGGCTTTACAAAATCATAGTTAGAGTTGACAATCATGTTTTGATGAGAATTATCCGCTGATTCTGCAGAACTTGTACTAATTTAAGTCGTAGCTAGTTCTTGTACATAGTGTACAACTTACACCGAACATGTAACCTGTTCACTTTGAGTAGTTTTATGCGGGCTACTTGTTTCTAATTTTGTTGCAGCAGAAGATGTTCTCGCCTCCATGTATCACATGCTCGATAACTGTATATGTAGACAAAGGGAATAAAGCCCACATCTATCTGCATGATGTGCTTAAAAAGAAAGCATTATTATACCTTACTCGTTAGACAAGTTTATTGCATCAGTGTTCTTTATGTAAGTGCCTATCCATTAATAGAAGGGCATTCTTTTCAAATTGCTTGGCTTAACAGTTTTTGTGAAATGTTGAATCAATTGTGTGAATTATCGTTTGTGATCCAACCTTTTTTTGAACAAGCATATTGTTTACCAGGGAAGCTTTCACAATAAGTTCATACATAGAACGTAATCTTTTGAAAATAAGCATGGGGAGCTTGCAATTCTGTTGCACTCATAGAGCAAATAACCAGTGTGTTTCTACCACGTTCACCTCTAATTACTGCCCCAACCTGGTGTTTACCTCTATACGTCAATATATTTTTGGGGCTTTTAGACAGTGAAAACACCGGCTTCATCTACATTGAACATTTTAGTAGCATATAAATTGTTTCCTTTTAAAATCGTTTCGAAAATATCAAAGAATTTCATATTTTTTCTCGGTAAACCAGCATAAATTTTATTTAAGGTAATAACTATGTTTAACAACCTGAAACTGCAGTTAAATGGATGAAGAGAAAAAACACATTCATTTTAAGAAGTTGCAGCTTCTGCTTGACAAAAATGTGCTTGATAAAAAAAGTTTAAATGAATATCGTGAATAGGTGTTGAAGTATGCTTAAAATAATTTTAATTACACTATTAAATAAGACGAGTCACCTATTTTATGTTACAATTAATAAAAAGTCTTGTTTAAAATCATATTCTTAAATTGGACCACCGGTCCAATATAGGAAAATTTTTTCGGTCCAATAAAGGAAAACACGCCATTTTTTATTCTTTAGCTCATTGCTCTGTCAAAAATTATCGCAATCGCGCATGTAAATACATCAATGCAATCCTTATTAAACAGAGATTTTAACACTGTAACAGCATTTTACCGCAATTAACAAGTTTTTGAGTTATCTTTCTAGAAACAAGACCGCAAAATAAGATTTCGCACGTCTTCAACACAAATCAAGCCGTAACTCACGCTAAACAGTTCGAACACTGGTGAAACTTCATACACATTGATTTTATTCCTAAAACTTAATATTTCTACTGTTAAAGTGTATCACAGATCTCTGTACTAGATTTTAAGCCTGAGGTCCAATTTAAGCAGTGGTCCAATATAGGCGGTCTTCCCCTATACAAAAAGAAAATTGGAGTTGAACAGCTCCTGGTAAGAGTTTTGACTCACAGCAATTTCCATGTCTTGAAAATCCTCTTAATTTTTGATGCCGCACCTTCCTTCACCTTTAGGGATCCATAAAAACTAAACAACTCAACTTTAAAATAAAACATTCTGGATTTGGTCTTTTAATAAGATAATAAACATTTGGTAATTTTTCGGAAAAAATCTGAGATGTCATGAATCACCCCATAATACTAGGCGTGACAGTTTCTCAGATTCTTGCTCTAACGATTGGAAGTGCAAAATACACTGGCGGAAAAAAAAATCCCAATATCAAGAAAATATTACTGTAGAGTAATGAAATTTGGGTAATGCAATTGTCTAGTTAACATGTTTAATTGATTAAATGTACAAGATCACTGGCTAATTTAAGCTCAAGAAAATGCTGTGCAAATGTGAAATTATGTTAATTTAATAGAGGGTGTAACCTCCAGAATTTTGAAGGCAAGCCTGCAAGCGTGCATGCATTATGTCATACAGGTGCCGAATGTCACTGTGTGTTATGGAGTGCCATGCTTGTTGGACTTGTTGTGTCAATACTAGGACCATCATTGGTGACTGTGCATGATGCTCGAGGTGCCGTCCAATGATATCCCATACGTTATCAATTGGAGACAGACCTGGTGATTTTGCAGGTCATTTTAACGTGTCAGCACTCAGTAGAGCACATTGCGTTACTCTAGCGATGTGAGGGCGAGCGTTATCCTGTTGGAAAACTCCCCCTTGAATGCTACTCATGAGGGGCTGTACTACTGGTTAAATTACCAGACTGGCGATAAATTTTCAGTCAGGGAGTTTGGGATAACCACAAGCTGTCGTAGGAAATTGCTCCAGACACCATGACTCCAGGTGTGGGTCCCGTGTGTCTAGGCCGTAGACCACTTGGATGCAGGCGGTCCCCTGGCCTCCTTCTGACCAATATACAGCCACCACTGGCACTAAGGTAGAATCTGTTTTCATCAAAAACTACAACAGATCTCCACTCGGACCTCCAGTGAGCTCTGTCTTGGCATCACTGCCGTCAGAAACGGCAATGGTTTGCAGTCGATAGAATACCGGCTACAGGCTTCCTGGCTCGGAGCTGTCCTTAAAGTATACAGTTTCTTACCGTTCCTTGGGTCACGACGGTACCAACTGCAGCTCGAATGTCAGCCGCAGATGCAGTACGATGCGCCACAGCCGTGCGCAAGTTCGGTGATTTTCCTTCTCAGTCGTGCCACGTGGCAGCTCGGAACTCCATCTTCTTGAGGTAGTACCATCCCTTGACCATAGATTCCAATAATCATGCATGGTGGAAACATTTCCCCCCAAGTCTTTCTGCAATATCGCGAAATGAAAATCCACCTTCTCGTAGCCAAATTGTACGACCTCGTTTAAACTCGGTGAGTTGTTAATAATGGCTTCTTCGTCTTCTTAAAGGTATTCCTGGCTAACATGAACGCAATTCCTCAAATTTCACGGAAAAATAATACTCAGGAGCTTCATAACACGCTTTAAAAACAAGCCTCATTTGCATGTTCTGAATGACGCCATCTGCGCCACACTTATGCGCGGAGCACGAAATTTCAATCGATATCATCTTTCAGTTGTATAAACACGCCTACCAAATTTTGTTTATCTAATACAAGTCTTTCTTGGTGTTGGGATTTTTTTTTCCGCCAGTGTATAACATTTGCTTTGAATCACTGTAGACTCACTTTTTCGCGCAAGCCATCATCATGTAGATCACAGTTCAATTATATTTACTTTGCCCACTTTAAAATATTTGTTTGAATTTCAATATGTATTTTTTTTTTTTTTTTTCATTATAAGTTTCGTTTCAAAACGCAAGAATTGGATTGTTACAATTTATGCAAATTGCATTTGAATGTTAATTAAAAAAGCATTAACAAGATAACGCATTAACAACCTGCATTCTGGCTTAGCGTTAATCTTTAAAGATGTTTTGCTGGCATTGAATATTTTTTTCCGTAGAAAAAACGTGTTTATGTCCTAATACTTTTGTAAACGAAAAAATGAACCGAACTCTGTCTTTGTGAATTTTAACTTGTAACCTTTATCTTTGCCTCATGAAAATTTTTAAAATAGGAGGCCCTCAATACTATTTAGACCCTTAATACTGAAACGCAGAAAATAATTGTTGAAAACAAAACGTATTTTAATTCACCAAGCTTTTGAAAGAAACAAAAAATAGTAACATAATTCTCCAAGCCTCTTACAGATTTAAAGCTTGCGTAGAGATTACGATCATCTTATAGATTGCCTGGAAAATTAGTAATAATAATACTAAATATATATATATATACATATATATATATATATATATATATATATATATATATATATATATATATATATATATATATATATATATATATATATATATATATATATATATATATATATATATATATATATATATATATATATATATATATATATATATATATATATATATATATATATATATATATATATATATATATATATTAGGAGGAGGGCGGCAGATTTAAGTCTGCCTAGGGGCGGCAAAGAGCTAAATTCGGCCCTGGTTATATCTCTTTTCCTTTATATTTTTCAGATGCCATTACAGAATACATATTGTAACAAAATAATACAACTAATGAATTGTATTGTCAAATTAAATGTTTCTCATAAACGAGCATGTGAAGTGGCAAGTGGATAAAGGTGATATGTGACAATTTTTAAAAATTACTTTTTACTATGAATGAAGGTGATGGGTCCATCAATATCATGACCCCTTAGTCACAGAAATGGTTGGTAACTAAGAATATGACCCCGTTCTACTCCTTGAGAAAAATCCAGTAAAAAAATAACACATTTTTCTTTTTTGAAAGCTTTTTCTAGAAATTTCAAAAAATGTCACATATCACCTTTTCAAACTTATTCTTTCACATACAGTCGAATACTTTTTCAACGCGAAGGTGAATAAACCAGATAAACTAGTTCACTGTATTTAGATCGTGCCATGCAAAAATTATAATGGCAAGAAAATGTAATTACGTGATGTTAGAAGCTTTCATCAGAACATAATTTTTGCTATATAACTATTTTCGCTGAAACAAAATATTACTCTAGTACATTAGCATCTGCGAATTAAATCTCTTTCTTGATGGAATTGAAAATTAACCCATTAATGCCTGAAATTTTTTCCAAAGATATTTTGTATACTGGTTACAAATAGTGTTTAATCGACAGGAAAAATAATAAAAAAATATTATGTAAAAAATATTTTTTTTTTTTAAGGAAAGAAAAACCGTCCCTTAAAAGTTACGATAGACCCCAGAGGGTACATACTTTTCTTACTAATTTTTCTTCCTTCCTACGATATAATATATAAAAAGACATTTTATAAGAAGAAATAAATCAGCAATTAACATAAACTGGGAAGCTAGGAATAACTTTGAAAACTTAGCTTTTTTTCTTGAGATTATGAATGATGTCATTTTTGATAAAGGTCATATTAAAACTGCTACAGAACACACTTTACAATGGCTATGTGCCTCAATCTGTTAATAACGAATTGAAAAAATACCAAGGTAGTTATTGAACACTATTATTTGGTTGAAGTGCTCATTTGAGGGAAATTCAGACCCTTTTTTGGACCGTCCCTAAAAAGGAACGCTAGGCGTTAATGGGTTAATATTGAAACATGTAAATGGCAGGCTGTCATTATTTTAGAAACATGTAATTTATACCATATTAAGGAATGGTAGCTCTCAATTATATAAAAAAAAAGGATGGGGGCTCATGGAAGGGGATAAATTGAAGTCTTATCACGGAAGCACAGCTTTTCCTAAATATCATTATAATTATCGATTTTCACCAACGTGTGCACCGAAAACAAATAAAATTACAGAAGTATGCATGAAAAAACACTTTTATTATAAATTTAGTTCATTTAAATTTTTATTTGGAACCGTTTTCTAGATATAAATGAGAAGAGACTGACTTACCTTCCCTCTCTCACCTTTTGCTCACTTGTTCGGGTAGGGGATTTTCAGTGAGATTACCTACTAATTACCTCTGAAAAATTTCTAAGTTACAAATTCTTGCATATTCCATGCACGTTGCAATGTATTCATTAACTGGACTAGTATAAGTACTGAGGTTATTTTACAGATAAATTGTTTTAGTATTTTTTTTAAATTCGTAATCAACTACGTAGTTACAAATGCAAAATGCTCTATTTTTTATACTTTATCACATTTGATAACTATATATGAGTTTAAATTATTCTAATATAAACGCAATATGCTGGCTTGGAACTATTACAATGGTCTTTTTTTTTAAAAAAAAAAAGAGCTTTCTATATTTTGCTTCCGCATGTTTTCAAAAAAATGTAGCAGTGTCCCTGCATCGAGATCATTCCACGACAGCACATCCACATAGCTTAATATTTATTAGCATAAACTATATGTTTGGTAATGTATACCTGTTTTATTGATATTGTACCTTGAATAAAATTTTAAATACACAAGAGGAATTGTACTAGTATTACAAAGCAAATTTGCGCAACTTAATAATATGTAATATACCAGCCTTACAACGCGAGTTGTATTATGTAATAATGTATAAGCAATAAAATGTAACATGCGTATAGTCTACCAAAATTAAATTTACTACTAGTGTATGAAGTACTAGTTTGAGAAAAATTATCGCTAACATTTATGTGTAATATTATATTGAACCCAGAAAAAAGAGTATTTAAAAAAAATGGTAAAATATTTCCGAATAAGTCATTCAACCGCATCACATTGAAAAAACTCTATGAATGGTATATTTCACATGTGCCTTGCAATTTACTTATTTATTGTTGTCAAAAATAAACGCCGAAAACAGCCAATTTTGCACTTAATTTATCTTCATCGTAAGTTCATATTAAATTTTTCAAGCAAAAACACGAATTGAAGATTTACCACGAGTCAGACAAAGAAAATAAGAGGTAAAACGCAAAATGCTTAAAAAGATCTTCCCTTACCAATATGCGCGGTAACGATCTTTTACAAAAAACGTTCCTTAATTATAGCATTTAAAGCAGATCCCCTATCACAGCCTTGTTTTGGGTTTTAAAACTGACAGGCGTAAAAAAGTTCCAAGACCACGAAGTGAGCAAACGAAAGAAAGAAAAACGGACATCCTGCTAAACAAGATAGCATTATAGGAAATCAATTTTACGCATAATCTATTCTTTTCTCTTTTGTTTTTCTTAGAGCGAAAGCACTACTTTGAATTTCATTGTCGAATTTTTCACTTTCAATGCGTTCTTCAGGGACAAAAAAAGAAGACACTTGCCGTTATCTGTTTTCGATTCTTCACACTTTTCGGAATTATTCGAAAAAGTATTCCTTTTTGTTCTGATAACATACTTTCCAGATAGTTCGAGGAAATATGACGTTGAGCCTGCTACGGAATTGATAATTTGACGCGGATAGAAATAAATTGATTTCGTAATTTTTCCACTTCAAATATGATTTGCTAAGTGCTGGCAAAGAGTTTTGCTTCGATAGAGACGGGTGTCTCGATATTCCAGTGTTATAGAGTTATATTTTATTACGATTGTTGCGAATTTCTCTATGACTGATAGTATGATCCAAAACTGATTTTGTATTTCATACAGGGTGCGGCAGAAAAACCCGGACAAAGATTTATTGTGATATTTTTATTAAATAAAAGAAATTTAGCAAAACAACAATTAATAATGTTAACATAGACTTCCTACAATAATATACTCAGCCGGTTTCGAAGTGGCTTCTTCCAGCGGTGATACATAGATCCAAACGTAACTTGAAATTTTCAGCGATGGGCCTCAGCTCTTCCAGCAACAATCGGTCTCATTCTCAAAGAAGCAACTGCTTCAGCGACTCCAAGCTTTTGTGGGGCTTAGCACAGGCCCTGGTCTCCAAAATGGACCACACACTGTGATATTTTTATTAAATAAAAGAAGAATCCCTGACCATGGGATTCAGATCCGGCGAGTAGGGGGCCATTCCGTAGAGGAGATGAAGTCTGAAAAATGGGTCCGGCACAAGTTCTGAGTCGTTTTTGTCTGGTGAACCGGCGCTGAGTCCTTCTGGAACATCTAATCTTCATCACCAAGGTGCTGCTGGACCTACAGAAGTACGACGGCCTGAAGAATGCTGTGGCGATACTGTTTTTGGTTGATTTTGACCCCTTAATCCACAAAAACAAGAGAAGTCTTGCCGCTATCGCAAATTCCTCCCCAGACCATCACCGATTATGGATTTTGGTGGTGTTCGACGATGGCCGATGTGCCAGAAGCTTCAGTCAACCAGATTCTGTCGTTTTGGCGGCTATGCGCCTGTTCGACAGTGAACAGTTTCTCATCTGTGAAGAGGATGCACTTCCGCCGCTCACCTGCGGCCCGACGTTTGAGCTGGCGACATGTTTGAAGTCTCACGCACTTGTTCTCTTCAGTGAGAAGTTGCACTTTTTGGAGCTTGTACGGTTTCAGTTTGAGTTCTTGTTTAGCTATTCGCCGAACTGATCGGTGGCTGATTCGATTTCACGAGCGATTTTTTGAATGGAGACCCTGGAATTTCGCTGCACTCGCTTCTTGATGAGCCTACGGTCGGAAAATGTGTTCACGGTCCGTTTTCGTCCGCTTCCTGGACGGCGTAAGTCATGACCAAGCTCTTTGTACCAGCTAATTGCATAAAAAATAGCCTGTCGAGGAATTTTGAGCAAACGAATTGTCGTTTACCAGCTTGAAACAGTAAAAAAACATCTAGGTATCTTTCTGCCATTCTGCAAACGAAACAACAATGATGAGTACAAAATCGACACGGCACTCCTTAATACCGGAAAACATATAGAATATTTAAAAAAAAAGAATTAGCTGTATACGGTAAAACGTGTTGGTGTCAGGACGTGACAAACTTTGTCCGAGTTTTTTTTGCCGCACCCTGTAATTAAATTTAACTGTTCATTTACGTGTTGTGCGCACTCGGTACTTTACGACATAATATTCATTTACTGGACATTCCTTTTCAGTATTAATTTTACTTAAAGAAAACTTTGTTCAACCTATGTAACCTTTTCGTGTGTGTGTGTGTAATAATTGGCGCGCTCTCAGTTGGTACTTTGTGCTATAGACCTGGCTTAAAGACGTTAACTTACTGCTTAAATTCCTTTTCTGCTCAATTTCTGAATTCAATTGTTTCCAGCAAGCAAAATAAAATACACATTTACTTAATCATAACTTATCGGCTTATTGGGTCTTCATATTCATTTACATTCTCTATCTATTCCTTCTTATTCTCTGCTTCAAAATCGTTATAGTCTGGCTCTGAGAAGAGGACTTCCTACCAACTGTTCGATTTCGGGAGTTTTATTTGCTAAATGAGGGGTGAGGAAAACTGCTTTTTTTTCGATTACGATCATTAGCTTTGCGCTAATATAAAATTCCGCTTTCAACTCAAACATAAATGAGCTCATCTAAAGTTAAGATTCAGGGCCATGCTCCACATCAGCGTAAAACGCGACCGAAACTGAAGGCAGAAACCGAAAATCCGGGTACTTTCCATAGGAACACCATTGAATCCATTTTACGCTTCTGCCTAATTTTTCTGCTTTACGTCGATGTGGAGCATGGCCCTCAGTTATCAAAATCACACTACACATTTTAGAGATTCTTCCCATTGGTTGCATTATATGTAAAAAAATGTGTTTGAAAGGTAAAAAAAGCCTTGATATTTTGATCCCTAGAACAGTTCCCGTTTTCTCATGTTTAGACAGTTCTACTTTTCCACAACATTAGAACGTTAGGTCAGTCATACTTAAGCAGTAGATTGTGGCCTCATATAGCCCTTCCTGGGATTGTAAACAAACAGATGATGGTATGCAGATGCAGACAAAAATACTAACAATTCGTCAAATTATTTTCTAAATGGCATATCCCAAAGAAGAACTTATTTTCCTTCTCAAAAGCAATTGTAGATGGAGTTAGACACGAAGAAAGATCATTTGTTTTAAGAATTCAGCCAAGTTATGAGTAAAAAAAGTCGCTTCATTACTCGGACTTATTTTGTTACTTCTCATATTTATCGGTTAGTGTGAAAAATTAGCGTGCGTGTGAGGCCCCCCCCCCCCAAAAAAAAAGAAAAGAAAAAAAGTTTGCTATATCTGATGTAGGTTCATTTCTTCATCATTTATGCTTAACTAGCCTGAAACGCTGGATTTAAAATCTTAAACCTCACAAAATAAGTTTATATAGATATTTTTTGACGTTGTTCATTCAAAATTTATTTTAAATAATAAATCAATAATAACAATAGTAACTTAACGCTGAGGGTCTACAGTACATTTTTCTTTCAACATCCGAATTTCACGATTAAAATACTTTTTACTCAGTTAGGGACTCTTTTTAATTGCGTTAAGCATCGGCGTATCTATCATTTGTAAAACAAAATATGCTCCTTTTTTTAATCTTGCAGTTCAAGTGTGTAGAAGTTTTATGGTTTGATAAATTATTTTTCTCATCATCTTACTCTATAAGAGCAAACCATTTATCGGAAAAACACTCAACTCGATTTAATAGCGAATTTGCAAATAGCGTGTCATTAAAAATTGATTAAAAGATTCAGCAAACAGTTTAATATGTGTTTAGATTATAAAATAGAGAGATTAACATGTTTTTTTTAAAGTTGCCAAATTGTTTTAATTGTATTAACTCATTTGAAACTTACGCAAAGAGAGTAAAAATCAAAATAATTTCTAAAATGTTCCATAAATAAGCGACTTTTAACTTATTCAGAAAGGTAACTTATTTTTCTTCATTATATCGGTTAAAACTTCAATATAATTTGATATTTCTGAATGGAAATCAAAACATCAAGGCAGCTCGTGAAACACTTTTTATAATTGAATTATTTTCTCTAACACTATTTATCTACTTAATTGTATAATTTATTTGCTTAGAAAACATTAATTTTATTTTAGCGATTTCATTTCACGCAACTTTAATTTCTGTCCGATAATAAAGGTACTCTACGCTAATTAGCATTAACGCTTCAATATGGTTTAGCACCGGTGCAATCAATCTTCAGAGCAATCGATGCAACCGCTAAAATGTCCTTAATTTAAATACTAGCGCCAGAAGTTTAAACTTCATTACACTCATACATTTGTTAAAAGATTAATACTGTGTAAACATTTAGAGCGTTAAGTCGATTTGTTGTGTCATATTTTGGTAAAACCTTTTCAATTACAGCTCAATGTTTTAAATTTCTCAATGAAAATGAGCAATTGATTATCAATAGTACGTTATGGCACATTTAAAAGTGTTTTATATGTGTAATATTGTTTAGTTGCGTCATTAACCATAGAAGTTTGGAGAGTATTCATACATTATAGATAATATCCTTTAAACGACTTTTTAGATTATGCGATTACTATGTTTTACCAATATCACGATGCAGTAGTATGCTTACTGATGACGCATATTTTAAGAAACACGTCTGTGTATAAAGAAATTAATCCAGATGTTGTGCACAAATATTGCCCTACGCAACAAAAAACAAACTTGTTTTTCCGTTCTAGTTTCGAATAGTCAAATCTAACTAATTTTGGGTCAAGAAAAACGGTTACGTTAATGGCTTTTTAATTGACTTTTGTTTTCAAGATACAATAAAGAACACCAAAGGAATATTCTTACAACCTAACTCTATTTTAACCTTTTATTTGTACTTGTAGACACGTTGTCTTGTATTTTTAACTTCAAAAAACAAACTTGTTTTTCCGTTCTAGTTTCGAATAGTCAAATCTAACTAATTTTGGGTCAAGAAAAACGGTTACGTTAAAGGCTTTTTAATTGACTCTTGTTTTCAAGATACAATAAAGAACACCAAAGGAATATTCTTACAACCACCCATTGATTTTAAGGCCAATTTTGAAAGAAAAAATTCTATCCTGTGTGACAAATGTAATTAACTATGTCCTGTTTCATGAAACAATGTTTTTTTTTAAATTTTTATTTATTTACTTATTTTTTTTTTACAAAAACCTATTTTTTATGCTATTGCTGTAAACGCTTCAATTTCGATTGCTTCTTGTATGTCAAAGAAGCATAATCTCTTGCAGTAGTGCTTGTTAATCCAGTAGTATTAACAAGCATTAAGAAAATATTTGAGGAACAGGAAAGTCCACTGCTTCATTTATGCTGTTATTCGTACCATTTCATTCTTTTATAGATTTAAATATGTAACCTAAATTTAAAAATAAAATTCTAGTTTTAAAATATAAACAAGAAAAATAAGTAAATGCCTAATGTTTTCTGATTGAAGAAGATGATTTTAAGTTAAAACAAACATATACAACTTTTAAGGAATATAAGACACAGAAAAGACTGTGTCATTTGCTTATTTTAAGGCTTTTTTTAACACTTCGAATGTAAAAAACTTTAACGTATTACCGCATTCCAAAGGTTTTTATTCAGAAAACCGAAAACGATAAAAATAAAACGCAAACAATTTGAAAGAAAAACATTGCAGAGATTCCAAACAGTTCCTATATTTCTTTCTCTCAAAAAATCCTGATTAAGGATGAAATTCATAGTTAAAAATTCGTCTTGATCCATTGAAATATTCAGTTTGTAAAGTAAAAAGAAATTAACAACGAATAAAAACTTCTCGATCAATTTTATAATTTTTTATAACTAAACAGAAAAATTGATGCATTTGTATAAAAAAACATGGCAATGATTATTTTTTTTAGAAATACAGTTGTAAAAATTAAATCATTAATGAATGACCGTTAAATAAATCGCATTGGGAAGAGTTCCTATGTAAAGTATCTAAATAATTGTTTTCCATTGGTTAAAACTTATTAATAAAGAAAATGTTTAAAAGTGAAACTCATGAAGTATTCAAAACTTCGTGGCATGACCTAATGATGCACTACCATTCCCATACTACCACCTATAAGTTTTGAAACTGATTTCAGAAACTAGTTAATGACGTAACGAATAATCTAATAGGATTTTTGTCAGGTAAAAAATTCATTCGTGTAGTACCTAGGAGCACTGTACGTTTTGTGATCTCTGCAAAAATAAATAAATAAATAAAATAATATACATAAATAAAATAAAACAAATAAAATAAAATAAATAAATGAAATAAAATAAAATAAAATAAATAAAATGAAATAAAACGAAATGAAATAAATGTTTCTTTGCGGCACTCGCTATGCTATGCTTACCCAGTTTGAATTGAATTAAATAAAAGAAAAATGCAAAAAGAGAAATTATGTGTAGAAAACGCCGCAACTGATAAAATTATTCTCTTTCTATTTTTATGTCTGGATTCAGCTGAAAGACAATATATAGATATGCTAATATGGAGGGCCAAATAAAGTAATAAGGCTTTATTGAATTTATTTTTTTCAAGGAAAGTTCATGACTACTTTAATTTTACCTCCAGGAATCAGGGTTTCTTCTTCAAGATTCTCATTTGAAATTAAAATTTTAATATTGCATTTTCGACCACGATAGAATTTTCCCGCACTGTTCATTATAGATAGAAACAGCCGGAGAATTCAGGTTAAAGAAGATAAAAATAGTGTTAGAAATAGCGCCAGATCTATGGTGAGAAAGAAAAGAAAAGAAGGTAAGAAATGACTCCACGAGCTAACTGTTTTAGGTATCCTGTAATCTGTAAAAGCACTGAAACTTGATAAAACAAAGAAAACATTTGCTTAACAAAATTAAATTGCCGAGAATTTGCTCATTGAATTAAAAAAAAAATACGTTTTATATACAGCAATTAAGATTGTTTAGTTTATTTACGACAAACAATTCAAGTGTTCTAAGTTTACTGGTTATACTAAATTATAAATATGGTAAATGTGCAGTAAAAACAAATTCAAAACATTTTAATTCTAACACGAACACTAGAGACCCATCAAAGAGAGAGAGAGAGAGAGAAAATAAAAAAAAAAACTTTTTGCTGTCACACTTCAAGGACATTTTCTCACGTAATTTTAATCTATAAGCGAGGGAAGTAAAGCACATCTAATATTTACAACTCGCCAGAACCTCTTCCTACTTATAAATTACAAAATATAAAGCACTAATCATTAGAAATTTCCAATTTGATGCATACATGTTTAGTCTAGTTTATGCATGGTGGCAAAATATACCCTTGTCTTTTTCGAGCCTCTTTAGAAATGCTATGAGCCATTATTTTGAAAATCGGACAAAGAAGGGAAATTTTGGCAGTGACCTTTTTTTGATTTTTCTAGTTTTTCTATATACGAAAGTAGTTTATGAAAAGTGAACATTCTGAAGTTTTTAGCAACCAGAGAAATTTTGTTCACCAGGTAAAATTTCCCAATGTTTGATATTTTACTGCGCTTTTTTGGTAAAACGACTGAAAGACGCATTTCAGTAAGCTGTAGTTTTTTACAGAAACTCCACCTCAAGGTTATTTTTACATTTATTGATTTCACAGTGTCTAGTTATGAGGACCCCATAGTTATTTTGGTTGGGAGTTGTTGCTTTCTTTAGTTAAGCTGCCGCAAAGTATCGTTTTTAGTCCATTTTTGCTCGACTTTAAACTGCATTATATCCAGCAAAAAAACAATTCCCCGAATTTTTTTCAACATATACTGAAAATTTATACCGTGAACAGATTATAAGGTACGAAAATTGTTTAACATTCCATTGCTTTAAAGAGAAACAGACTGATACTTTTTCAAATTGTCACGCTAATTGCAGATGGAAATAGAGAACGCTAAATGTACTGAATCGCGAAACTGTTTGTTAAAGTGCGGCCGGCAGTAGCAAACACTGTGTACTAAATACCTAAGTTATTTATTTCAGAAAGTGTGGTTGGTGGTAGCAGCCGCTGGGTACAAAAGCACCTACTAGAGTACTACCTACACCTACCTCCTCACTAGAGCTGAGCTCAGCTGTCAGTAGCAAACGTTGAAAACTGAATGGCGAAAATTTTCGTTTAAATAGAGTGCGGCTGTAGCAAAGTTTCAATACTGAGTAGCAACGCTATTTTTTAAGCGAAGTTTTACTGTCAGTAGCAAACGCTGAGTACCGAATCGCAAAGTCATTTTTTGGATGCAGTATAAATCTCGTGGGCGATTTCCGTAGCCAAAACCGATAACTTGCATCCGAAGCATATATATGTCAATAGACCACATTGACCACATTGATAATTCCTGCTGGATACAGATATTGGCTCCTCAAATATCTCAATGGTTTCCATTTGACACCCACTTACGCCTGTCATACATAAACGGTACGAGAAAAAGGGGGTGGGATTTTTTTAATTATAGCCTGTCACTTTTTTGCAACTAACAAATCATGTTGAATTTTCGTTTTGTCAGATTCTTAAACCTAGGTGCCACATTTCATTAATATAACAATTGCAACACTCATAAACCTACTGTGACATCACACTCCAGCGTCATGAAATTTTCAAGAACTCCCATCTACGCTGTTCTTTATGTAACTCAAACATTGCAGTGAAATCTAATGCACTCAACTAAAATATTTTATTCACCCGAGCACATGTTTTTCTTAAAAAGCAAGTTTAAAAGTATTTCCTTCAAGTATGATACTTGCACTTTTCCAAGTGACTAAACCACTCTTAAAATTAACATCTCGTATGGTTTTCACAGATTAAGGAAGTTACTAAGTAGAAACTATTTTATTTTGTCGCTGGGAGAACTGAAAGATTCTTTTTGTAACTTAATTAAGGGAATAATTCAACTTCACTTGTATTATCACTGAAACGCAATAGATGTTTAGGGAAAAGATAAAACTGTCTCATGAAAGATGTTAAACTAATTTGGGAAAAATATTTATGGTTGATTCACTTGGGATTATTATTGCTCCTGGTAGTAGACATTTTTACGTTAACTGTAGAAAATCACGGAGGTTATGACTAATTACTTTTAAAATTTATGTCGATTCGGTGTGTGTATGTAAGAGAGAAGGTGAATGGTATTTTCAATTTAATTAAAAGTTATGTTTAAGTGAATATCCTGCCGGGAAAAGGGATAATTATTTTTAAATCAATTACAAAATTAGTGTCTACATTTTTGAATAAAAGGAGAATCACTTAGAAAATTATTCACAAATTTTGTAATAGTGTGTGGAGATTTTTGGCTTCTATACCTAACGGTGCAGTTACAATGATGTTATATCTTAAAAAATCAATTAAACAGGATGTATTGTAAGTCTGTTTGACTGTTGAAAGATATTGGAACTCTGTATCCTAGAGCTCTCGAATGGATTTTTTTTTTTTCGATTTGGATTATTCCTACAATAAAGAGTACGTGGGAGATTTAGATGAGGGGGGAAGGGGATTGGGAGGTATGGCATACAGACAAATCGACAAACAACGGACCAGCAACCTCACCGTTCGCGACCTCAAAACTAGAAGTGTTTAATTTTCTAATTTTTAATATTAATTAATTTATTTAATTTACTTTATTTTGTTCAACTTGTTTTATCCATTATCAATACATTAATCATTATTTTATGTTTTAGTTTTAAACATAACGAATAAAGTTTTATGAAAATGCATGCTTGTGTCTCGACGCCTGCATGTTTTTATTAAATGTTACTAGTTAAGAAATAAAAAACATGTATTTAATTTTCCCTTTTGTGATGGACTGGTTATCACTTATCATAATTATTTTCGTTATACTGAGAGATTGGAAGAAAAAATATCTAGTTTTTTGTCTAAATTATCAACTTACATAATCTGAATCTGGATGCTTTGTGTTTTACTTCATTATAATTTCTTTTTATACTTCGTATAAATGACAACTGTAATTGAAATTGCAGTTAATATTTAAAAAAAAGGAAAAAGGGAAGAAAAAAAAGAAAAATATGATAATGAAAATAACAACAATCTAAAATTCCAATGAAACGAACTAGAAGTACTGAAATTAAAGAGGTAGCTGTAGTGCTTCTAAGAAGCAATTTTCCATGATCACGTTTAAAAGCAAAAAGCAAACATTTTACATGAAAACCGAATCCTCTAATAATGGTCAAAAACACAAAAAGCGTAACTTCAAAAATAACCATTACACTTTGTACTATAATAAATTACTTCGAACAATCCAAAGAAAAAGAACGTTTTTCTACTGTGAAGGAGTACTTTTCTTGTTAAAATATCAGAGAGAGAGAGATAAAAAATTTACTGGTTGAGATTTTTTTTATATAAAAACGACTTTGAGCCAATTTAATAGAATCCGGAACTGGAAATACGTAAATCTTTACAATAGAGTTGAATAACGAAGGGTTTTGATCACTTGATGCGCTTTTATTGATTGTAACATTTTGGTATTTCAAATCGAGTTTTAATTTAGAATTCACCATCTTTTAATTGTGCTACTTCAAAATTTTTTTATTTCACGTTTTGGCTATGCTTTATTATTTTTAAATGCTAAAATAAATACGAGTAAATTTTGAAAAAAAATAATTAGGCTAATTTTTCTATTATTTTCAAACCTAATTTTACATGCATGAGTTTTGTATGAGCTATTTTTGAACTAACAGCAAATTACTTTTAACAAAGCTTTTGTGCCTGCTATTATTATTTGAATCAAATTGTCTCTTTTGATCTCAAGTACAGTAAATATTGTTTCACGACATAGAATTCAATTGTTTCTTCAAAAAAGATTGATTACTGAGAGATGCCGATGGAACTGGAATTGGAAACGGATCAATTCAGTTGAAAATTGGTAGCATTATCGAGAAAAGTAAGTTTTTTTTTAAAATCATTAAAGGTCCCAATATATGCGTGTTCTCTCTGATACTACCTAATTAAAAATACTTTCCGCTTCCGCTCCGCTTCCAATTTATGCGCCATCTCCCTGTGGTCCAGCTTTACCACTGCTTAATATCGTTTCGTGTAGAAAATTAGGGATCGGAAAATAAGGACGAGATCGCGAAAGAATCAGTTCAGCAGAGACAAAGGATGTTATTGTGCAATTTTGTATAATTGGACACAATAACATCCTTACCTTTGAAATTTGTGAATTTCTTTCATGGACGCATTATTTCTAAAAAGAGCAAGAGGGCTTGTGCAATACACCGGCAACTCGATTATTCCACCCAAAGACCGCAGTTTCGTGCTTTCAAGCAGCCCTCAGCTTGTAGTAGGAAGTAACCGAACTGGAGGCAGAAATCCTCTTAAGAAGCAAACAGAGCCAAAAAAAACTGGAAGCTAATGTGAAATTTTTTTGGACTGTCTTTGTTTTTATAAGAGGATTTCTGCCCCCAGCTCAGTTATTTTCTGTTAAAGCTGTTATTGTCAAAGTATCTAAACAGCCCTGTCAGGGAGACACATCTTTTCTGGAAATAATTGCCCAATAGCTGAAGGTGGGAGTTGGCTAAGAAAAAAGAGGAATAAGAGTTTTTTGTGGGAAAAAAATAAACCGATATTGATAAACGAATATATATACATGCATATTAAGTTGAGAGATTATAAAAATGCGTGTATGATAGGAATAATATTGCTTTTTTTCAACGCAACCGTTGTAAATTTTCCAAAAAATATTTTGTCTTAAAAAGCATAAAAACGATTTTAAAATATGCAAGTAATTTCAATTACCTCTTTTTTTGCACATGTAGAGGAAAGTCCTAAATATTAATTGCCCAGCTATGAAGCGCGATCATATTTTTCCCTACACGACGCTTACCGCATTTAATTCATTAATTTTAGGGAGATCGTGTTTAGAAGCAATTATTTTTACTTCAGCGATTTCATTTCACGCAACTTTAATTTCAGTTCGATAAACAATACACTCCATATTTATCATCATTAAAGTTTCACTGTGGTTTGGGAACATACGTAATCAATCTTTGGAAACAATCGATGCAACCAATAAAATGTCCTCATTTAAGAGTACCCGCCTCATAAATTTTAAACCTTACTAACCCGGCTCTTTTAGCTAAAGATTAATATCATGTGACCACAGTACATGCTCAGCTGATATGTCCCACCATAATTTTAAAACTGTTAAATAGTATTTAGATATTTTGAACAAAAAGTCGCAAATTTTGTTGCACAGAATTTTCAAGTAAAGAGTTGGCAACATACTTGTACATATTTAACTTCTTTTAGTATGACTTACCAAAGATGTTAAATGCCCATGCACGTTTCTTTTTTATTTCACTATTTACTGTACATGTAGATACATTTGTTCATCAATATTTATTCCATTTTACCTTTGCGAATGAAAGCACTTTCATTTTTTTTAATTGTTTATTTTTATTTATATTTTTAATGCTTTGATTATAAAAATGACTTATTATTATTTTTTTTGTACTATGAAAATATGTATCATTGTTCTATGGATACAAATTCCTTTAAGAGTGCTTTTCTACTTGTAAACTTTCATGTTTTTGAAATATAATTTCAGGCATAAACACAAAAAATTCAAGGGCCACCTACTTTTGTTAGCAGCACAAATCGCACTCCGAGAATAAAAGGCGCATTTTTGAAATTGGAATAGCATTCAATTCTCATAGACTGAAAAAAAAAAGGCATTTTATTTTCGGTGTGCTAAATTATCAAAGCATTCAGAGTAAACTACGAATCAAAGAAATGCGCATGGACCTTAAATAATTCTTGTAGCTGAAACGCAAACATGTTTTGTTTCTATGAGTATCCTTTTGTTTTTTAAAATAATACATGAGATGATCTTACGATATGGAGACGCATGGAAATTACTATAAAAAGGTAAAAGTGTGTCTATTGACGAAAAATTATTAACAAAACCTTAATCCGTATAATTTTATTTGTATTCAACAATTCATAGGCAATTGTCATAAAAGTTCAAGATTCTAAATCTTTTTCAAGACTTTGTCTTTCTCTTTATAGTTTCGAAATAAAAGTTATATTTATGAACTTTTGACAAAATCAATTCAAAATCTAAATCTCTCCCTACCTTTTATATCAACAGCTAAATTTCGTTGTCTTCTCACAACTCAATAAAATACGCAGTCAATGCTGGTTAAGGTAAACAGATAAAATAGTAGAATATAACTTCCCTTGAATCCTGTGGTTTCAGGCGAACGTAGCTGTGTTTGAAATCCAATCTACAAAGTCGTGAAATCAATTTTATTTCTAGCTATGCCAATTTACTTTTGATCTCGCAGTTGGATTAAAATATTTCCCTTGCCAAAAATGTACTTTAAATGTTGTAGTGCTTTATAGAAGCCTTCATGAAACATTTTTGACACTGTCCTTCGGTTTCGGTCTTGAAGTTCAAGTGTTTTTGCCAGACATAAAAAATTATTAGTTTAATTTATTTATATATTATTTTCTCTAACTGAGGCCGAAAATTCAAATAATTGTTTAAGAAATTTAAAGGGAAAATAAAAAAAATCTTATTATATGATTCCGAAAATTTCTGAATGCTCGTTTCTAAAATTCATTTTAGTAGCAGTAATTTACTCTACTATAGACTCCTATTTTCTAAACCCAACCATTCCCCCCAAAACCATTTGAAAAAAAGAAGAAACATACTAAAAAGGGATTACTTGAAACCCCAAAGCATGTGCCAGCAGGTTTTATTATTATTTTACACAATTTTAAGGTTATTAAAGGGTTTTTTATTTTTCATTTTATAATTAACAAAACCATGATAATCTTTGGAATCAATTGCGCTACCTTTTGTACATCTACATGCAGTGTAACTCTCAATATTACTCGGCACAGAAAGCCACATTTAAACAATGCCTTGAAAATTAAAAACTTCTGTACTTAGTTCACTTAAACATTGAAGTGAGCTTTAACATCGCCACTGAGTACCTTTTATGCATACATTTTGGAAAATGTCACTGTGTAATGGTTTAAATTGTTAAAACATTTGCTCGAAACTTAAATAATAAAGCTTTAATTCAAAAGTTGCAAAATGTGCATTAGAAAGTAATCCTGAATGCTTGAATGCTTGAAGTCAAAACTTTCTAATTATAGCTGCCTTGGTCAGACCTGTAGAAGTTTAAAACACATATATATATGTGTGTAAACGCTTTTTTTATTGATAGAAACATTATGCTTGATGATCATTGTTTTAAAAGTCATAGTGCATTTGTAGTTATTTTTAAATACATTTTACTATTTGTAGCACTTTGCATTGGTCCAAAATGTTAAATAATCTTCTGCGCACATTTTAATTGATGAACTTTTTCAGTTATTTTATTAAGCACCTTTTCTTAGTGTGCTGAGATTTGACATGATTTTCTTTCAATTATGTTATATCGGCAATAATACAATTATGTATTATTGCCGACTGTCGATGAGGCGGGGTAAAAATAGGAAGACCAACTCTCCGAGTAAAGGTGTTTTACAAAGTTCAATCTTTTATTACATATTTTAAAATCTTCAATTTATTTAAAAAACTGGTACTAAAACAGATTTCTCACAATACAAAAATTACATTGTTGTACACTGCGATGCAAAAGTTTAGACAAATGGCAAATATATGAATAAAAAGAAAACGATTCAACGAAATACTTTCAAATTTCTACTGCAGGCACACAATATGGTCCCAAATACGTGTCTGGAGTTCTTGAAAATATAACTGGAATCAAATTTTGGACATAACAAAAGACATTTTTTTTCATTGTTGCAAAAGTTTAGACAATAGTCAGATTTTATGCAAATATCCCTTGAAATGTGATTGGTGGAGGAAAGGCGGGACTTTATTTTTCGAATATAAAGTGCAGAGATTGTTGAATAAATAATAAAAATCACAAAAGCTCTGCAGTTCTCGTGTACAGAAGACGAGAATGTTTGGAAGTCGAAATTTGAAAATGAACCTACTTTATTAATTTTTTGTCTTTTAAATCGGCTCTAGTATGGTAGTACATTGTTTTTTACTTTGTGGGGAGCAAATTCAGACATGCGTAATGATCAAAAAGGCCAAGAAAAATTATATTTTTTAAGGATGAAGGAATTGAAAAAACGGCTCGAACTGACAATTCGCCCCTTAATCCTACAAAACTTCAGCTTGGGTCAAAAACAGCAAATGACAGCATAAATATATGAATAACTGAATCGGAACGCATTAAAAAAAAAACAGAATTGTGCCTGAGCCTTTTCGGACAGACTGTCCCAAATAAGCCAAATTTTAATGTGAAAAGCAGCATACGTATTATCGTGACTAAAAAATGAATGGTACTTTCTTCGATAAAAAATATTAAAATTGGGATGGCCTAGATGGATTATAATTCTTTTCGCGGGACTTCCGAAAGAAATATCCAATGATCATATGCTGTGCTGCTTTTACCATTAAAATCTGGGTTATTTGGGACACTCTGTCCGAAAAGGCTCAAGCACAATTCTTTTTTTATGCATTCCGATTCAGTTATTCATCTACTTGTACAGTCACGTGCTGTTTCTGACCCAAGTTGAAGTTTTGTAGGATTAAGGGGCAAATCGTCAGTTCGAGCCGTTTTTTCAATTCCTTCATTCATAAGAAATATAATTTTTCTTGGTCATTTGATCGATACGCATGTCTGAATTTGCTCTCCACAAAGTAAAAAACAATGTACTACCATACTAGAGTCTATTTAAAAGACAAAAAATTAATAAAGTAGATTCATTTTCAAATTTCGGCTTTCAAACATTCTCGTCTTCTGTACACGAGAACTACAGAGCTTTTGAGATTTTGATTATTTATTCAGCAATCTCTGCACTTTATATTCGAATAATAAAGTCCCGCCATTCCTCCACCAATCACATTTTGCATAAAATCTGACTATTGTCTAAACTTTTGCAACAATGAAAAAAAATATCTTTCGCAATGTCCAAAATTTGGTTCCATTTATATTTTTAAGAACTCCAGACACGTATTTGGGACCATATTGTGTACCTGCAGAAGAAATTTGAAAGCATTTCATTGAATAGTTTTCTTTTTATTAATATATTTGCATTTTGTCTAAACTTTTGCATCGCAGTGTTGTACGTAGAAAGCTTTGAAGTATTGATCATTTAAATATTTTATGATTGCAATATAATATGGTTTTTTACAAGAATAAAAACATAATTTAGACTTCTATTTAATAAGCTATTGAAGATGCAAAAAAAAAAATTAAAGTTAATCTTTGTTTAACATTGTATTTTATATTGTTCTGTTCAACTCTACGAGACTCCAAAAATGCATTGCAACGATCCGCCACTGCTAAAAGAAAATATTAATTTAAAGCATAAAACATTTTATCAACAGCATAAAAATGTCTAATTACAAAAGCAGTTTTGAGTAAAATTTAAAAATTCTGCTTTAAAACTGAAACAAACTGCAAATATTTTCATTGAAAGCAAACTTTTTTTACGGCAATGAAAGTAAATAGTAAACAACCAAACAAATAGCTACATATCTGTATGTAGATGTAATTACATTAATAGATAAACAAACGCGCGCATTTTAAATTCACGATATGTACACAAGCCGTTAATTTGAAATGACAGAATGATTTCAAAACGTGTTTAACTTTGTAACTCTAAAACTATTTACTCCAGAATTTATTGCAAGAAATCTGTGTACCTTATTTATTACACAGAAGAATGATTTTGTTTGCTCAATGTGCGCATTTTTCTGACTGTATAGGAAGAAAATTAATGTAAGTGTTACGTTTGTTCTTGTTTCGTATCCTAAAGAAGACAAACTCAAAACCTGTTTGCATAAGAATTGTATAAAAAGTAGCTCTTGAAGTTAGCTGAAAATTTAATTATGAATGAATTGAGCAAGTCAATGGTAGAAGTGCTACTTAACTGTAAAAGCATACCAAAGATGAAAGCAATAGTTGAAGCAAAAAAAAGTAACAATAATAGCTAAAAGCATCAGGTCATTTGGTAAATATAGCGTTAAGAGATTGGAATAACGTATAAAAAATCAGAAACTCATTATTTCATGCCGAAATCATAGTATTGAATAGCATTAAAATCGCTTGAGATAGTTGTTTGAAAGGAAATAATGCAAAATAATTTTTAAGGTGAAGAGGAAATTAGCAAGAAGTAATGAAATTTACTTCTTAATGAAAAAGAACATTTGTAGCTGATAAAAGTTTTAAGTCCTTTTGATTTGGAATCAACTAATGGGTTCTCAGGTTTTATAAAGAAAAAGAGGAATCTTCCAAGAATTTTGAAGTCCTATGGTTACAGTAAAATACGGTTACAGTACATCAAACAAAAAAGAATAAATAAATGAAAATTTCGTTTTAAATTCTTGTTCTAAGTTTTTTATGCTTTTTTAAATACTTAAACAGTTGCTTAGTAACCCATTTTTTCACTGACAAAACTGGTTTAACTCAATAAATAAAAGAAACCAATGCAATTTGAAAAGAAATAAACTCTAAAAAATAAATAATAGATTCGTAGCAGCTATGTATTGATTGTTCTTCAGGAATAATATAACAAACATAGATTTCTTTAAAAAAAAAAAAAGCAAATAGCGTCGTAAAAAAAAGAACAAAAAGGCAATATGAAATATAATAAACTTCTGGGAATTGCTGAAACTAGAGATGATCCATTAAAGCAAACCAAATTAGTTAAACGACTTATTTAAAATAAATGGTGCATGTTTACCTAAAGCCTTCTTTATGATAAAAAAATCTTATAATTTGCTAAATGACATTTTAAATTGGAAGACTAATTCTCTAGAAACAACGGTTCAACTGCAAAAGGCAAAGTATGAATTTGAACGAAAAATAACGTCGATTTTTCCGCACTTCTGCCGAAATACTCTAAGGAATTACTATCTATCTGTCTGCATGAAAATGAATAAAAAAAACTATCCAATTGCAATATTTAATAACGAGAAACTAAATTGGTAAGGATTTTTTCAGACATATTTTTTTTTTTTTGAAAACTGTTATGAAATAGAAGATGTTATTTTAACTAAGTTGTGTGATTAAATTTGACAGAAAGATTTGGAATGTTAATCTTTTGATTATTCGGGCAACGCACTTTGCAAAAAATATCTGTATGTATTTCAAAAATTATGAAGTACACACTGAATGTGAAATAAAGTGGTAGCTAATAGGAGTTCAAAATTAAGATTTTAATATTCAAAAGTACAACAAAACTGTTGACAAAATAAATCATGTATTTTGAAAAAGTAGAGACTAAAGAACAGCATATTTTTGTTCCCTTATTATTTAATTTAAAAAAGGGAAAAAATTCCATCTAGAAGCAGGGATGAGCACGTTTTCTTAATAGATTATGAATGCGTTTACAAAATACGATAAACCGGCTAAAAGTCGGGATTAGGAATAAACGATTGTATCCTTTTAGTTTACCGCATGCTAAGAAAATAGGTCAAATAATCCCTACATGGGGATTTTTTCCTTATTCCTGACTGAAAAAAAAACCTGCTGTCATCTGGCCTTTAGGTCAATGTTTATGGCCTCCATATGCCTTCATGATCCTAAAGATGCTTAATGTAACGTAAGACGTGCAGAATGCTAAATAATTTCTTGAATCCTTGTCAAGTAACTTACCCCTTTTCTGTTCCTTCGAGAAACTCAATAATTGACATAAAAGGCAGATGGCTTGTTACATCCCTGACTTTAGAGTATCTCGTGCAATCCCTAATGTTTGCTTGTTGTTTGTTTCAAATAGGTCTGCGTTTAGTTTTTCGCCATTTGCAGACCTAGCGCATTCCCTAAGACCAGCATCCACTCTTTCATGTGGCACCACCATTGGTGGAATGTCAGCAATCTCTAATGTTAGATAACTAAAATATATATCTTAATCTAGATTGTAGTAGCAAGTCGAATTCTTAGGGATAAAAGTCATAACTCCATGAAGAATTTCGGTGGTACATTCCGAATTCCCTTCATGCCTCTTATATGCAATTCTTACATCATTGGAAATTTTAAACAGAAGTTATTTTGGATCCAAGATGTTCCACTTTTTACAAGCGGTGCAGTTCTGTCTTTTTTAGAAAGACAATACATGCAGTGCTGTTTAACTGCAAAAATTTACAAAACGTCTTCAGTTATTTAAAAGCGTTAAATTTAAATTTGACAGAAATAGGCACTATATAACTTTTTTTTAGCTTTCTTAGTACAACTTTACATTTTGGTTTGGACAGTATGAAATCAAATAACTTAAATTCAGCTCGCTTCATCCATGCACTTTATTCAAGATGACGTGCTAGCAAAGTTTTACTGTATGTTTACTTCGAAAACGTAAGTTTGTTTAATTTCTTTGCTCATGGCCCAGAAACTAACGTAGAAAAAGAACGGGAAGTAATGCTACAATTCATTGCTCTTAGAAAACGGCAAGTTCAAAGCATTTTAAACACATCTGGAACATCTTCACAAAAACCATTTTCCTCGTGGCCTGCATCGAAAATCTCAGTTTCCGAGATTATTTTATTTTATCCTTGAAAGATTCTTCAATTTTTCAAGGAGATAAACCACTTACGGAATAAAAAGATTTTGCATTCAAATTTTCCTTCGAGCCTCTGCTCAGAAATCCGATTGCAGAAATGCGTCTTCAATCTCTTTTAGAGGACATATGCTATCAGTTGGTAAATTCCATTTTCTTTGAATGAAAAATGTCTAAATTCGATTTGTAAAGAAAATAGTATTATCTTTACCTGTAGTGAAACTTTAATGCCGTAAACAGCCACCTTTACAGAGGGAAAAAGTTACTGTACCATGTATTTTTTTTATTTAGTTTTTTTTTTCTTTTTTGCAGCAGTTCCCTCTTTGTTTTCTTTTTTCTTTCATTGGTTTCAATATTTTTTTCTTTCTATGTGAGGAAAAATTAATACATATTTTGCAACTTGAAAAAGTTATACCTAATTAAACATAAAGATAACAAAAGCAGAATGAGAAAAAGCATAAAAAAACTAAATTTATTTAGTTTTTTTTTTTCAGAAGTTTCCTCTTTGTTTTCTTTTTTCTTTCCTTAGTTTCAATATTTTTTTTTCTTTCTATGTGAAGAAAAATTAATACATATTTTGCAACTTGATAAAGTTATACCTAATTAAAAATGAAGATAACAAAAGCAAAATGAGCAGCAAAAAGGAAAGTAAACTCTTGAAAATAGATTTGAGCAGCTTATTTATTACAGAAATTGGTCAAGTGAAAATATTTTAATAATTTTTTTTGCGTAAAAATATGAAGCAAGAAAATTAGCATTTGTCAAAAACGTTTCCGAATTAGGTGTACTTTGAACCTTAAATAAAATTGACTCCTTTATAGAAGCGTGGGATATAACCAGACAGTTTTTCTTTTTTTCCCCAAAACTAAAATTTGTCGTTTGACGGGATTTTAAAATTAACGGTTCAATTATCTCTTATTCCAACAGGTTTCACTGTTAAACGTCGTATGAGGCAATCGCACGTATCTACTTTTTATTTGGGTAACCGATATAATTTAATACAAACTAAAAATTTTAATGTAGGCAGTGCTCCAATTTTATGGAGTAACTTTAATAATACATCTGGTGTAAAATCATACCATGTTAATGTAAATATATCGCAACATTTCAACAATTTCTGTTTAAGGTTACACCTGAATTTTCCTTTCAATTACCTTTCCCTTCCCTTTACCTTTCAATTAATAATGGCATTTTTCTTTCAGTCAATTCTTATCTTTGTACTTGCGGTTTTAGGTAAACAAGGAAAGCTTGGTGTTTTACTTGATTTTCTATACGAATTAAAAACTTTAAAAACATCTATTTCAATACTGATATTAAAATACAATTCCAGTTAATTTCGACTTTCGGTTGTGAAGCTTATAATATCTAGCTATTACGTTTTTAAATTTTAATTTTTCCCATAAATTCATAGACACACTTCTTTTGTTGTAGTAATAGTAGCCTTAATGTATCAACTCAATGTATTGTCCGTTCAAATTTAGAAGGCACTTGGAGTGGAACTGATCTAAGTTTGAAGCGGGGGTGTTCGGTGAGCAAAGTTCCGTGCGTGTAAATAAAGCAACCTTAAATTTGGCGCGGTTTTAAATTTCTGGAAAAATTTAAGTGTTTTTTTTTTTTTTTTCTCGCTTCGCTTATCTATGTTTCGCACGTGTAAATGAGACAACCTTCAGCTTGGCGTGGGTTTGAATTTGTTTAAAAAAAATTAGTGCTCTTTTTTTTTAGGCTCTTGCTACGCTCATCTACTATCTACTCACGTCTTAAGCTTTTTAAAAACGTCTGCGTTTATCGCAAAATGTCAGTAAAAGGGAAAATTATTCATTCAAAAGAAAGGGAAATAATAAATAATGTCACTAAATTTTGTGAAAATGAAGCCAGAGCAGGGGAATTATTGATTCCAATTTCCCAAGCACAAAAACGTGCTGCTACAGCCACTGGCGTTTCAATGCGAACAATACAAAGAATAAAAAGTGAAGATGTGACTACAAGTGGACAGTTGTCTTCTCCTGGAAAAAATCGTAAACGTTCTGTTGCAAAATTGGACAATTTTGACCTCTGTACTCTGCGAAGAATCGTGAATGAATTTTACGTAGGTAAAAAAATTCCATCCTTATCCCGCTTACTCCCTGTGGTAAAGCAAAGAATAAACTTCCCATGGAAAAGATCAACCTTATGGAAATATTTACGTGTTGCAGGTTTCCGCTATAAGCGATGTAGAAATGAGCGGCAAATATTAGTTGAAAGACCTAATATAGTTGCATGGAGATTTCGTTTTCTCAGGAAAATGAAAAAAATTCGAGAAGCGAAAAGGAACATTGTCTACATAGATGAAACGTGGCTGGACAGCGATCTTTCTTTCAAAAAATGTTGGACCAACGAAAAAATTGGCGCTACCGTCAAAGATCGAGCAGGCCATCGCCTGATCGTTGTCCACGCTGGATCCGAATCCGGTTTTGTTCCAAACGCCGGGTTAATATTTAAAGCTGGATCGGCATCCGGAGATTATCACGGGCAAATGAACTTTGATAATTTTAAAAAATGGGTTGTTGAAAAACTGCTGCCAAACATTCCCCTGCATTCAGTAATCATCATGGACAATGCGGCTTATCATTCGAAAGTGCAGAATCCTGTACCAACTAAGAGCTCAAGGAAAGATAAAATGTTTGCCTGGTTGCAGGAAAACCAAATTCCACATGATAAAAAAATGCGGAAAGTTGAGTTAATGGAGCTTATTACAGCAAATGCAGGTGTCGAAAAAAAATACTGCATTGATGAAATTATAAAACAAAAGGGACATGAGGTTTTAAGACTTCCACCGTACCACTGCGATTTGAATCCAATCGAATTAATTTGGGCGGACGTTAAACGTTATGTAAGAGATAACAATGTGACTGCGGATCTCAGTTTGGAGCGCCTAAAAAATCTTGCATCAGAAGCTATAGAAAACATTAAAGATGACAGGTGGGGAAAGCATTGCAAACACATTGAAAGTGTCGAAAACAAATACTGGGAAAACGACAGTATTATAGAGGAAGTTGTTGAAAGTGTTTCTTTTACCATCGGTTCTGATTCTACTTCAGATAGCAATTTCAGCAGCGATACCGATAGTTACGACGATGAATCTAACTAGTATATTTAAATCATGTACCTGCTATTATCTTTGTTTCGTTAAGAATATCCACTGATAATTTCCATTTAGGAATAAATAAAATGAAATCAGTTTAAGCTGTCCATATCAGCGTTTAATAAATTGAATCTAGAAATCAAAAATGGAATGAAAATGCTTTACATTCACTTTTGTAAGAAATAGCTTACAGCAAGGGTGCTTTCGTTTTATTTCTCAAAAGAATTTTTCATATCGAAAGTTTTATTATGTTTTAGTTTTAAAAATCAATTTTGAATTACAAGTTGATATTTTCAATATTGTATACATTTTTCGTGCGGAAATAACGTACCAGAATTATTCATTTCTTTTGACTTATGTTATTTTGAATAAATTTTGTTTAACTCAACTTTGTGGCAAACTATTTTAGAGTACATACAGATTGAATAATAAGGGTACATATGAGAAGGAAGGGGGAGGGGGCATGAATCCTCATATAGAAATTCTAATTAGCTCAGAGTATGTTACCTTGAAACGCTTAGGGGTTGCTTTCTTTGTGATAACTGCGTGCCTCTCTCTTTTTTTCCTGGAGGGGGGGGGGGGGTGTTCATGCCTCTCGCTTGTGCATGCATACAGATATTACTATAGATATATATATATGAAGGGCTCGGGTGTAAATAATGGTAAGTAGCATTTCAAAAAATCAAAACTTTTTTTTTTTTAATTTGGAATTTTTGCTTCGAGAAATTACTGTAGCAAGTTTTTTCTATTTAAAAAAGGAAGTCGGTACATTTACATTTTTACAAGTGACTTTTGTTCTTTTATTTGAGACAAAACGTCCTTTCGAGTTTGTCAGATACCATTATTTACGCCCGAGCCCTTCATATATACTATATATATTGTATATGGGTACTAACTATTATATACAAAATCCCAGGTTATACACTGTGCGGATATACATTCAAAGACCTAAAGTAATTACAATTTCAAGAAATGCTGAAGACATTTTTTAGCCCCCCTCCCCCTCCTCCCCCCGTTTGGCAGGAACACACGCAGGGAATGATTTCTCGTTCAGAATAGAATTTAAATATGAAAAATAAAAGAAATTGGAAAATACTAAAAAATCAATCTGAAATAAAACCCATGCAATCGACTATTAAAATTGAGATTATGCCTTTGAATTTTGCACGAATATTAACATTCAGAAATATTTAATCATCTGTTGTACGCTATAAGAAGTGGTTTTAGTTTGTATGCTCCGCTTCAAAATCATAAGTTCATTTTCAGTGCCGACCTGAGAGATGAGCCCCTGGGGCGAATGTCCACCCCCCGCCCTAAAGAAGTGGATTACAGCACTTCAGTTCAGCAAATGACGCTTTTTTAAAAACATATTTGATTCCCTTCTCCTCTGCCACAAAGTAAAGCACCGCCCGCCCCCCCCCCCCCGTCATATCTCACGCTATGTTAGATGAACATGGGGCTATAAAATGCTTTCATATTTGCAAATAATATGTGTAATGTCACACACTTCCTTTGTTACAAGCTGTTAAGAGTTCATGACACCCCCCCCCCCGCCCCCAACCCCATCAAAGCAAACCCTCATTTCAGAGAAATAATGTTCAGAAATAACTTTTGCTGCTGGAAAATATATCGTTAACTCTATACGGCACCCTCATTGCCATGCCCCCCCCCTCCACTGGACGGAGCTGTTAATCGTTTCTTCATATTCGAGTAATTAAAGTTTGCCGTAGCGTTATTCCATAAAAATAATGGAACAAAATCGTTTTTTAAAGTATTCGGAAACTTAAAACTTACTTCAAAGAAAATAAGTTAATTTTCACATTAGTTAAGAAAAAAGGCCCAAAAAAGAAGAGGAAACGTTGTTCTAGCAACCTATTCAATTGTATTTTTCAAAGCCGCATTGGAGTGCAAAGAACTGGTTTCTTTTTTTTTTCTTTCTTTTTTTGAAGTCTCCATCCAGCGCGATAATGATAGCCAACTAGCGCTTTTTCTCAGCACTGGTCAGAACCCTCATACCCTAAACAGCGGTATAGAGTCGTCCGGTCTTACGTCACGGAGGCGGGGCCACGCGCCAACTTAAAATGAACAAACAATATAAAGATACCAATAAATAGATTAAAAATTTAAAATTTCATTTTTTTTTGAAAAAAAAGTTTTACTACATAAAATTTTTTACCCGTTGGTTCTACTGACAGAAACGTCCAGCGTTTTTCCTATTCCACTACTTTTTCTGAACTCATAAAAGTGAACTGCTGACGATGATGGCTCTATTCAGAGCAGAACAATTAGAGTTCTTTGCGCCGTGGCATCATTAGTTTCTGTCACATAAAACGCGGAATTGCATTTTCCTTTGAGGTTATGTCGAGAAAGGGTGATGATGAAAGGGACATACACCTGCAAAAAATTGATTAAGGGTTCTTTTTGATGTTTGTCTACTTACATATATTGAATGCTTCCTTTTTTTTAGATTTTAGTTTTTTAGGGAGAAGGGTCTTTTTTGTGTCAGAGGACTCTTGAAAAGATTTGTATTAAGCTTAAGATATATCAAAAGAAAGTTATCAGTTAGAAATTAGGTAAGATTAAATACAGTATTTGAGATTTTACTTATTTTTTCAATAGTTGTTCGGAAGATACGAAAAAGAAAGCGACTTTTTGTGTGTGGGAGAAAGGTAAAAGAGATCTAAATCTTCGTAATCCATTGATCTTTAATTTACAAATAGCTTTGAAAACGTTAAACAAAAACATATATCTAATGCTTTTTTTTATTTTGAGATCAAATTGGGAGATTTTTTTTAAATTTTAGTTTTTAGGAATACATTTGAGATTAATTTTTTTTATATGCAAGGTGGTTATAATTAAAAGTACCATGTTTTGACCTACAAATATATCTTTCGAATAGGCGGAAATTCTTTAAAATTTGTTATTCGCTTTAGTATAGAGACAATGGAGAAAACAAATTTGCAACAGGATTAAAATATACCATGAATTAAAACAAGAAAACTAAGTATAAAAACATTATTTTATCCGACAATATAATTAATGTGCTTACTATTCATTTGCTTTAATAAAATGTTCAATGAGTGTTATACTGTGTGGAGTAGCAGCTCGAAATGTTTTTTTTTCCGGAATGGAAAGCATCAGAGCGATGAGGAATGCATTAGCTAAAAGTTTAATATGCATTTTTTGATGGCAAAAATATTTTAACTGGAATTTTCTAATTGTAGGGGAAAGTTGGGTAAAACCGGGTAGTCGGGAGCAAACCGGGTACCCCCTTCTAGCCTCTGTAAGCACTGCAATCGCGTGAAAAACAGAAGAACTACCTTCCACCTTGATGAAGAAGCAGTGGCGATTCCATTAGAACGCAATAGACACACTTCTCTCAGCAACTACTATCAACAAGAAGTGCGGAAGTGGCTGATTATGCAACCAGGCAGGCCAGGGACAATTCATCAAGTTGTCAAACTCCTTGGCAGTGCCTTTTTGAAAGCAGCTGTGATGCAAACAGCAACAAATGGATTCAAACAGACAGGCATATATCCACTAAACAGAAACATATTTCCAGAACATATCTTCGCGAAATCACTGACCACAGATAGACCAATGCATGAACCAAGACCTAAGGAAAACGCAGAGGAAGCTCCAAGTAGTCCACACAGCCGTTATCAAGACTCTACGAACAAGGAAGATTTCACACCTGCAGCAGGCGTTCCTAATGTGTCAACACCATCGAATCTAACAGCTTCGGAACCCGAACAAATCAAATTACCCTGCAGTTCTAAGTCCATGTCTCCTAACCCTAAACCTATTCTAGATGCATCATTCAGTGTTTCACCTTCCGAATTAATGCCTCCACCGTACACTGAGAGAAAGACGAGGGCGAAGGAGGACAAAAGAAAAGATAAAACTAATTTTGACGGGCTTCCCATACAAACGTCAACTTCAATCTTCAATCTACACTAGAAGCGAAGAAAAAGAAAAATGATAAAAAGAAGACTAAATTTGGACACAAAAAAAAAAACTGATGGAAAGAAAAATGAATCAAAGAAAAGGCAACAGCAAAAAATTAAGTCTAAAAACAGTTAAACTCTAACTTACAGCTCATTAATGTGTCCTGTTATACTAATTATGATATTTTATGACAGCAGTTAAATACATGTTGCTAAGTAAAACTTGAATTTGTGGAAACTTTTAAATTTTTTATTTTCCCATAGCAATAACATATTTACCCGGTTTTACCCCACTAGTGGGGCAAAACCGGGCAAAATGACGTTTTTTACAAAGAAATTTGTAAAAATTCAGAAAAAAAAACTGAAATGTTTTCAAGACTGCGGTTTCATTAACAGATAAGTAGAGCATACTTTTGCCAAATTTAGTTCCTCTATGTTAAAAACTGTGAGTTTTGGGAGCCTTCAAACCTTAGGTACCCGGTTTTACCCTACTTTCCCCTATACTTTTTTTCATTGGTACATACAACAAGCAAGCCAACTTTCAATGTCTTAGATTGAGCTAAATACGTGAATCTAAACAGTGCAATTTTAACTATAGAGGAAATTCACCAACTGAATCTGGACAATTGGCCTAGTTTTCAAAATACGTAGCATTACATTCGGTTAGGGATTTAAATAGTTCACTCCTTTATCAGTAACCGGTGGTATCTCTGTTGCTTAGTTCTAGTCAGTCGTTTCTTAGTAGAGTTAAATAAAATAAGATAAATCAACATTTATCCCATACAATTTACATACATCTGCAGATATATGAAATTTTATGCAATAAAACGGTCACTAATCTTGTGTTACTTTTCAAGTACAAAGATATGTATTAAATTCGAATTTATTAGTAGACTTCAAACACATTTTAAACACACTTTTAGCGCAAGAGCACGTTTTGGCAATTTTTAAAAACATTCTTTAAAACTAATGTGTCGGTTTTCAGAATACTTTTTTGGCTCATAAACTTTTAAAACACTTTAAAAGCGCTGACCGTTGTCCCTTCTTTTGGAACACCTTGTAGCACACTTTTTACCTCACTTATGATATACTCCTTTGATTATACCAGTAGTTCTGGGTGGTGCTTTTAGAGCAGTCTTGCGGTGCAGCTGTCACCGGCGATTTTCAGTTCTTTACTCTAAGACATAAATAAAAAACTTTGTTATTATTTTTTGGTACATTTTTGACATTTTTTTTAAAAATGGAAGTGTTCAAATTAGGAGTACTTTTTTAAAAACAACCTTTTCCCCTTTTTGCTGAACGCAAAATACTATCTTCAATTTTTTTACATGATGATCACAACTACGCAATTCTTCTGCAACTAAATAAAGCATGCTTTATGACTGGAGAAGCAGTTTCATCTTAAATATTAATGAAGTTGTAGGAAGAAAACGAAGTGGGGACATGACCTTAGGGAACTTCAACTAACTACACTCTACTTTCTGACGGAAGCGAGTTTTACTCCGCAATTTTTAGCTTGATTCTCAAGTCGACAATAATTGGACGCGAAGTATTTCGCGGAATAAAAGTATTCATTTCCAACTTCAAGATGCAGTAAATCGAAGCACTTGAAATTCCATCTATTTACTGCCCGTCGAAATAGAGAAAAATGGCGTTACTACTAACGTAACGGCAAAAATACGTTCCTAAAATAGAGAAAGTGGGCAACCTTTAGGTTCCTCAAAGTTTGATTTTATGCGAATTAATTATTAAGCCTATTCGTTTTTCGTACCGTGTAAAGCAATTATTTTATTGTCGAAACGTTTTCATAATTTATTTTATGAAATACGTTCGAAATGTCACCTTTTGCAAGTGCGGGAAACGCTTTACTTGCTAATTAAAAATTATCAACTCCGCATTCACAAAGAATAACCCATTTAAATATTACAGTTGAAATAACCTAACTGCACACAACAAAATGTAATAATGCGTTTTTCAAAAAATAAACACGTGTGATGAGAAAAAATTGCTCGCTCATACTAGCAAATGAAATTTATTAGGAAGATCTTTACATGCAACAGTTAAAAATCGTATCAGAACAATCGAATCGAAACAGAACACTCCATTAAAAAAAAAATCATCGAGAACGTCAAGGATTAAAGCTTTTACTGCTCACTCGTTCTCGTTGATCTTCTGTACTGCAGAATGAAGTGCTCCGTTTCCCTTTCCAGATCATTCACCATTTCTCCGTGGCTTAATTGTAGTTTTTCCTCGATATCTTTTGTTATCTCTACATAGCATGTTAAATATCCCTTTTAGTTTCTTTTGGCGATACAAAATCTCGCCAGTTGTATAGCAAAACCTGCTTTAAAACTGGAAGAAACTTGGTTCAGATTGTAGATTTGAGACTTTGACTGTGAACTTTAAAGGGTGCCTCCAGCATTTTAACCAGCAAGAACCATTTTCTGTTTACAATGCACTCTATTGTAATGTGTTTTTTTTTTAACATTAATAATAGTTTATCTTTTTGATTGCCGCGCGCGGACAAAAATTTACGAACAGGAACATAGTGTAACAATTAAAGTCTGCAAATATTTGATTATCTAACTGCTTTTATTGCAGTAAAGAATGTTTCTAACCAACACTACTTCACAAACTCTAATGTTACAATAAAAATAATGTTACAATCGTTAATATTAATGGTTAAAATGAAATAATGGTTAGATCTAACATCTGATTGAATTAGTATGAAAAATAAAAACAATTGCTTACAGAGCTAGAAAAAATGGTCATATAATGCTCACTTACTGATAGAAGGTCGTTTATTTAAATGCACTTCCATTTCCAATCTATTCATCCCCTTCTGAAGGTTTATTTTTTTACGTTTTAGATTTATAGCCTCTTTTTCCTGAATTTTGCAGTTTCTTCTGTTACAATTCAGTACCGCTCAGAATTTGATGGGATATTTATGAAACGGAATAATAGGGCGGAATGAAAAATGGAACTTCAAAGGCTACTGCTTCGCCGTTTGAAAATGTAAAACTGCAATATCCATGCAAAACGACAGAACGAATTTTAATATGTTTATCAATACGGGAAAAAAATGTTATCTCAGAGAAGTCTCAATATCTGCAATTCTATATCAATGAATACATTTGGATATTTTAATGCAAATTTTCACGAATATACGGCTGAGGTGTAAACAACGAAAAAGAAAAAAAAAACCATTGCCATTTACTACTTTGTATCATATTTCTTGTACTAAAAAGCATTTTAGTGAGTTAATCATTATAGAATTTTTATATTGTATTGACTCGCTTTTTTTAAGCCCATTTTTATCTGTTAATTTAAACTTTGATTTTTATGATTTCCATTTTTTTTTCTTTTTTTTAAGGATTTAATTTTAAATTATATGCGTTTCCCGAAATTATAATAATTATCTCTTTAATTTTTTTATATATTTTATTTCTCACAAACTGATCTCACAATCATTAAAGACAGTTTAATATTGCACAATTTAATCTTGCGATCAGTTTAATTTTGCAACCTTTTTTAGGTTGTGTAATTGCGTAACATTGTATTCACAGCTATTTTGATCCATTGAGTTTTATGTTTTTCGTAAATAATAATTTTTTTTCCATGATTGGTCGACTAGAAAAAGTTAAAGAATGAACTTTTTTGTGTGCAAACATAAAGTATTCGCCCTATATATGAAAAAAATAAGGTCATTCTATGTTTTAAAATATTTTTTTTGTCATACGGTAGTTTTACACACATATGTATTAGTAGCGCGTGAATGGAGTTTTAAGTAAACGTCACACACAGACACACACGCACAGTATATTTTGTATGTAGATACGGCTCTTATTTTATTTTCTAGTATAGAAAATAAAATAAGAGCCGTACCTTTAGACCAACCCTTTACAATCCTTTACATCCAGAATATGTAAAGTATGAAAGAAAGGTAAAAAAGATAATAATGTAAAGTTAATGTACACATTTTCAGATGCGTAATTAAAAAATAATTAAACGCTAATAAACCTTAAATTTGTAAAACTTTGTGAAACAAAATGTAAAACTTAGGAACTTATTTAAACAGTTAAGTGAGATTTGGTTTGACCCGACACGTTTTAAGCAACACATCTTAAATGAATATCATAACAGACATTTTTCTACACATTTCAAAATTATAATAATAGCAAGTTTAAATGTAAAGAATAGTAAGGATTTTACTATTGCCTGTGAACTAAAATTGCATGAAACTACATGAAATGTATGTAAAGAACAGAAATACAATAAAATAATGCTTTAGAGTGACAAAGAAAACATTTCAAACAATTGCACATTGAGTTTGTAATGAATCATGGCAAAAAAAAAAAAAAAAGTGTTACAATGACGCATCTTCTACGCATCGACAATTTCAATATCATTCAGTGGATTATTCGTTTATTCAGTGGAAGTGCGCTACTAGCGCTAAACTAAAACCAGACATAAAAAAAATATTTTCTTTCTTCCAAATTTGCTACCAGCAGGGCGACATCTCATCACGTTGGGGACAAGAACTTGGAGACCTAACGTTTGGCGATATGTCCGTATGTGATTGCCAAATTACAGCGTCACTTAAGTTTACATTGAAATTACCACTGATTTGCCACAAAAGGTTTAAAAGATCCCCTTTGAAACATTGGAAAGTAACAAAAAGTTAAGTGCACAATTAAAGCCCCCTCAGAGTCTGCATGATAAATTTCACTCTTCTACGGCATATTGTTTTTGAGTTATGCGAGATACATACATACGTACATACATACGCACATACAAACATACATACGAACATGCAAACATACATACGCACATACAGACGTCAAGAAAAAAATCATCGTAATTAACTCGGGGATGGTCAAAATGGATGGTTCCGTTGTTCATACTTTTAAAGGTGCACAAAGATCGAAAAAAGTACTCAGCATTCGTTCTGCTTAAAGTAAAATAAAATTTTAAGCAGAAGTTTGAGTGAAAATTTTTCGTGTTACATGCTTCCTTTATTATGTAGATTCTATGAAAAAAGAACTTTCAGCCGTTGTTTTTGCTTTAGATGATTAAAAGTCATGTACTTAAAATTAGTAGTATCAGTTCAGGGTTACTTCATAAATTAGCTGAATATTAGCACTTGGCGTTTTACCAACCAGTCTTTACTTATACGTATTTTTTTCGGAAACCTTATTTTGATAGGACAATTTTACTCGTAGAAACAGTTCAACGGTTTTAAATATACGCACACAGATTTTATAAGCCTTTGGTTCTTTTGTTTTTTCAAATTTCAAATTTTATTCTTTAAAGCAATTCCATAAAGAAAGCCAGAATTAATGGGTTACATAATGGCTTTGAATGAAGATAACGCAATTAATCATTTTAAGCAAAAAAAAAAAAAAAAAAAGCGGAAATCAATAAAGTAAAAAAAAACTCTCTTATTTTTATTTCTTTAGCTTTTAGGAAATTTCTTCTTAACATGCTTCGAAGCAAGAACAAAAATTTTAAGGAGAAAAATATCGAAGATAATTACTTCATGATAGGATATATAATTTCTAGAAAAATGTTAATGACATTTTAATAGTTTTTTCCTCGCTTTCATTTGAAGTTACGCGAAATAGATTTTGGCACGGAAAAAAATGCTTGATTCTTAAGTAAGTTAGAGCTTTTACGTTTTGATTGACAATTTTATGAAACGTAGACTAAATAAATAAGATAATATTCTTGTTATTTAACAAAACAAGATGAAATAGGAACTGAAAGTTTATTTTTAGTACATTGTTATTCGATGTTTTCTATCTTACGGAACGGGATATTTCTGCGGGTTGTAAGCAATAGTGTAGCAATGTGATCTGCAATTGTAAATTGTTTAATAGTTTGACACTGAACTAAAGACTAGTGATAACTTTATTTGTGCATTCTTAGAATGAATATTCATTTCTAGTAGAAATAAAATACTGATATATTTTGATAATGTTTTAAGACGTTGGTCGTATTGAATTAACTATACATTGAAAATAAAAGTTTTTTTCGTTTTTTATTTTAAGTAGTAACTCTTTTAACAATATTTAGATCAAAAGTATGAAGTGCTAGAAACAATGACTTAAGAGCTTTGATGAAAATTTTAAAATACGCATTTCGTTAAGAAACGAAACATTCAAAATGAGCATAATTCTACCTAATGAAATAAATTTGCTTTTCAATACAAAAGCAATGAAGAATATGTTTTTAATTCTGGAAAATAATAAAGGAAATATTTTATTTTAACTTACTAATGAAGCAAACGATATGTAAAGTAAATAATAATGGTGTAGGTAGATATGAATGCATTAGAAAATTTGAACTAAATACTGATAACATATTCCATGCACAGTCCTTATTTTTCTCATTTAAACGTAAAGCCGCGATGACCTTATTTCAATCAAAATGATATTATTATACCAATAATATTATAGGTATATAGTTATAACAATAATATATTGTTATGTAATTATAACAAACAAAATGAACATAACTTTACCTTAATGAAATAAATGTTCTTTTTGAAAAAGAAGCATTATAGATTATATTTTTAATTAATATTCTACATTTATACATAAAACCGCGATGACCTTATTTCAATCAAAATGATATTATCATAACAATAATATATATTGTTACATAATTATAACAATAGTATATTGTTCTATAATTATAACAATCAAAATAAACATACTTCAACCTAATGAGATAAATATTCTTTTCGATAGAAAAGAACGAAAGACTATGTTTTTATTTACAAAACTAATGAAGAAAATTTTTTATTTGACCACACTAATGAAAAAAACTCTTTGTAAAGAAAATAGTATAAGTATAGTTTTAGAGAAAATAATATAGGTATAGGTATGAAGAAAATAATATAGGGTCGGCAGTAAACTTGATATAATTAAATTCTAATAAAACATTTTGTAGAGATCCAGGTTAGATTCCAGATAATTTTCCTCATTTAAACGTAAAGCCAAAATATCTTTTTTTTTCCCCTATTTTCGTGGTTTATGGTTCTCAGTTACAGCAAACTTCTTGACATTTCTTAAAAGGGACATTTTTTCAAATATTACTTCTTTTTTCCCTGTGTCTGAACGGCAGCAATGTAGAAAGGTTGTACTTTTTCACGCAAAATAATTTTAAAGACAAATTATTCTTCGATGCTATTTTGCATTTACAAAAAGTGTACAGTTTAAAATACGATTCCATTCACATCTTTCTTTCATAAGCGGGAGCAAATGTTTGCTTTAGAATAAATTGTTGGCATGCTCTTTTTTCCTGAATTTTCCTTATGCTAATATTCGCGTCAAAGGTAAAATATTCAGAATCCGGAAAATTTTATTTACGGGCTACAGAGTTCTATGACACATAAAAATTTATGATATTGCAACATTTATGTCGGAAAATGTGGTTTTAAAAACTATTTCTTTTAAAGTACAGGTTTCAAGAGAGAAACTTTTATTTATATTTATTTAGTCTTTCTTTTTAGTATAACCAAGTTGGTGCTTCTAGATATTAAAGTCATACAAATTGTGAAAAGTTATACCTGTATTTAGTGCTTCAAAATCGAGTTCTTATTTATTTACACTGTTTATATATCCTGCAAGAGTGGATTCAGAAAATTTTCAAGGGAGATGCGATTGATATCATTACTTACTTTTTACTAGGTATACTGGTTTACAAATATTGATCACATATATTTCGGACTTCAATTCCGAAACATTTCGGGGGAGAGGCCAAACTTATTCCTTCCTTCAAGATCATTAAAACTCTTCTAAAGTTAACTTTTTCAGCTTTAATGTAAAAATTTACTGATGGAGGGGTCTCATGAGAGAGGTGATAGCCCCATCGCCCCTCCCTTGTATCCGCCCCTGATATCCTTAATCTCAAATTCAATGCTGAAATAGAAGTCTATTCATAATCTTTATTGTGTTTGTTTTCTTATGCCAGCTAGGCTGATAAATTGGGGTGCGCTGTTTTACTTTTCTAACTCCACCGTTATTTGATGAGAAGGCCAACTTTCACAATACACACGTACCACAAGGACACGTTTATACACTGCAAAAAAAAAAAAAAAAAAAAAAAAAACAGTTGCTTTTTATAGTTTAATACTGGCAGCCAAGGTTCCAATTTAAAACTGTAAAATGCACAGTAAATAATTGTAAAACTAGAAATTTTACAGTTCATTAGTGTAAAGTTAGAAATTTTATAGTTTATTACTGTTAAGTTAGAAATTTTACAGTTTATTACTGTAAAGTTAGAAATTTTAGTTTATTACTACAAAGTTAGAAATTTTACAGTTTATTACTGTAAAGTTAGAAATTTTAGTTTATTACTGTAAAGTTAGAAATTTTAGTTTATTACTATAAAGTTAGAAATTTTACAGTTTATTACTGCAAAGTTAGAAATTTTACAGTTTATTACTGTAAAAGTCATCAATATTATACTGTAAAAACAACAGTATAATAATGGCAGCCGAGATTTCAGTTAAAAACTAAAATGAGCGGTATTAAACTGTAAAATTAGCAATTTTACAGTATATTATTGTAAATTAGAAATTTTACAGTTTATTATTGTAAAATTAGAAATTTTTAAGTTTATTCCTATAAAATTAACTGTATTGTACAGCAAAAACAACATTTACTTTTTACAGTGTAGGGTAGGCAACCATTCACAGCACAACAACACATTCCCACAAGGACAGGAGAGAGAAACTTCATTCATGCCCGAGTCGGGATTCAAACCCGTGATTCCCCATCCGGATCAGATTTCTCTGACCACTAAAGAATTTGGACAGTACCAATCCTGATTGTAAAAACCTTAATTTGTCAAAAACGATTTCTATCTCTGAACTAACGTTGTTTATAATGTTGAGCGTGCAACTGTGTTGTCTTTTATAAATATTTAATTTCGCCGAGTTTTTACTTAATCCAAAAACCTTATATCTATGAATGAATTTCAATCTTTTATTAGAAATAAAACTTTCTGCATTGATATTCATCCATGAACTATACCGGATTCGAGCCCGGGACCCTCCATCCTCTGTCAGACTTCTCTGACAAGGTGGTCGGCAATCTTTACAATAACAGGATAATACATAAAAACATAGATATACAATATACTTAAAATGGCTGTTCACTTGCTTACAATCGAAGTTAAATGTCTGATTTTATCGGCTAGCCCTGATTTTCTTCGAACTATATTTTTCGAGAATATCTTTGTTCTCAAAATATTTATCACTCTGAGGGTAAACAAATACATTCGATATTTGTGCACTGCGTTCTTGAAAATACTGTTTGTGAAGTTTGTAATAAAATGTATTTCTACACTTGAGAGTAATTAAAAGCTAAAGGTATAGTTCCAGATAAAATAGTTAGTGTCCTCCTACTCTTAAATAGTCAAACATTACTTTGAATTTATAACTTGTTTAGTAATGATCTTTTAGATACATAACTTACTGCTTTAACATCACACTCTCAGCTAGGTTAAAGTTGCTCTCTTAAAAGCAAATTTAATGATAAAGGGAAACGTTTCTAAAATTTCAAAGAGGAATAGGAAAGTATGTTTAGAAAACTGATGTATGAAGTTAATGTTCTGCTATAATGTTCTTTGAGGCAATGTTTGCTACAGCAAAATGTTATTTAGTAAATGTTACCGAGAAAATTTAGCAGGCGAAATAGATAAGTAAAATAATCATCCTAAGTAGTACAACTCGAAGTAAAGATAAAACTAACTCAAATGTATTTAAAGCTCCAAAACTTATCATTTATTGTATGTGATTTTTGAGAAACTTAAACTTAGAATAATATACTTTTTATATTATTTACAACTAGCAAATAAGGATTAAATTAAATTATTTGAGTACCGTAAAATGGGGTATATAGGAACAGCGGGGTCAATCGGAACAAAACTTCCCGACCGTACAACGAAATTCTTCATAAATAAACTATTGGGTATTTTTCACCATGAATTTTTTTCTTAGTAAGGTAAGATCATAGGGAGTAGGAAAAAATTACTTTTGTCAATCTGGCAACGCTATTGGCTTCTAAGGAGGGCTGCACGTGGAACGCTAGAAAACATCACATTTCCATAGACTGCAAAACTTCATATGCAAGATCAAACCTTCTTATATTTAAAAACTAAGAGTGGTATGTTTCAATTATACATGTATCTGAACAACAGAATACCGCATTAGAATTTACATTTTTTATAAATTGTGTCATAAAAATGAAGAATTCTGAAAAATGGCATAGAAAAAAGATTTGCGGGGTGAATCGGAACACTTAGTTCTGTTGTTCCAATTCAAACTTATTTGAAGGAAACTGTTTGAAAAATCAAGATTCTAACCCCAATTCTTCTAATCAAGACAAGGACAAGGTTTTATTACTGTTTATCCCTTCTCGTGAGCAACTAGATCTTAGAATGACAAACAGTTGCAGATTTCAAAAGATTTTTTCTCCAGGAGACTTCTTTTTACTTAAAATACGAGGGGGAAAGTCACATAGACTTTATGTAGTAAAAGTCCAGCACACAGACAGTGATGAATAAGCGAAAAAATCTTTCAGGACAATCCCGAAACCCAGAGATTTCAAGAAACTAAAGAAAAGGCAGAGTTCATCCCAGGAGATGTTATGAAAAAACTTAAGCCAAGTCACAATTGCTAGTTTTAAGGACAAGTACATATTTGTGGACGACATGAGTGACTTCCATTCATGTTAAATCTTTGTATTTCAATTCAAAAGCATTTCTTAAAATTACTTTTCATTTTTCATAAGTTCAAAATTATTTTGAATTTTGAGAAATTATACACGTTTACTGGTATTGAAATTATGCATTTATTTGACAGTAATTATCTGTTCTTATTCTCCCCCATCAATATTACTCATTTTGTGAGACCTATTACAGGTTAAATTGAAAAAAAAAATAAAAATTTTAACAAGTGTTCCGATTGACCCCTATCAGCGGGGTGATTCGGAACACCCATAATTTCCTATATATTTTAATAATAATTTTTCAAAATGCTTTGTCTTTGCTTGGAATGTCAAAAGTAAAGCAAGACCGAAGTTTTTACCCGAAAAATCAAATTAAAAAAAATATTTTAACTACTTTTTTTACAATCAAAGCTGAAAAGTGTTCCGATTAACCCCATTTTACGGTACAGAATATTTTTTTCAAGTTTGCGTCTTTCGTAAGCGAGTATGCTTTCTCTTTGGCATAAAAAAAAGTATTTTGAAAAAAAAAAAAATCTAAAAAAAATAGCAATATACATGCTTAGGTAAAAGAAAGCTGAACTATTTTTTTTCTGGATTTTTTTGTGAAGAAAAAACTGCTTTTGTTTAGAATATTATACGTGAAATCGGAGCAGCTTGACTTGAACAATTCTATCTACTCCCAATGAATTTTG
>JAXGGA010005493.1:0-77775 GCA_038373865.1 Uloborus plumipes
TATTGATGTTATGCTTGTTTTAATATTTTCTTCAATTTCAATTCAATTCATTTATTAACAATATGCTTTTTTTTTCTTTTGGTAAAATTTTTATGATTATTATTTTTTTGTTCGTTCTAATGAAATTACTCTCAACTTACTGTCCATCAAATTCATTCTTTTGAACTTTTACAAATTTAATCTTTAAAAATATGGATTCAATCAAGTGATTAAAAAAAAATCCCTTTGCATCTTGAAAATGTTTAAATATTTCTGACGATTGGAAGTTACTGTTATACGGAGTATTGTTTTCATGTGTCTATGCGGAGTAAGATTTTACATACGGGCAATTCCACGGTAACTTACGTTACATTTTGACCAACTCTTATGCAGTTAGCTCCTTAGTACAGACAAATATTGTTATAAAAACCTTGTACAAAAGCATTCAGTGAAAATGCCAGTCAAAAGCAAAATTAAAATGCAAAAAATATTCGATGCACTTAAATTTTACAAAATTTAGCAGTCAAAAATAAGGCAGTAACTTACGTTACACAAAAAGGGAAAGGCATAATATGAAAATTGGTTCTAAGGCAAATTTCTGCTCTATTACAGCTGTTTTCTTGTTTGAAGTATAATTTATCAGTTTCTTATAATATTTAGGAATTAATTTTCATAAATTTAAAATTTTATTTAACAAATTGAATTTTATGAGAATTTTTAACTGGGTAACTGACGTTACAGTAACTTACGTTACAAAATTCACTTACAAGCATATATTTATTACAAAAACTAATGAATGAAAATTACAGCTTAGTTTAGATCAAAATACTGAAAATTAACAATTATGAGTTAAATTTACAGAACTTTAATGCCAAACTCAATGATCAATTAAAAATATTACAAAACATAAGACGTTTAAATGCATACTGGCCGCTGGTATTAACAAGTTCAGGTAATTCTATTTTCGAATCATGTTTTCTCTTATAATAAATTTCCTCTGTCGTTTCTGGCCATTTCTGATTGGTTCCAACAGCAGCCATTACTTTTACTTTAAACTCGTTTTCTTCAATAATCGTCACAAGGATACAATGTATTTTCGTTCTTCACCACACACCAGTCACCAGCTTTTATCTCTGTTTTTTCTTCTTGTTCCTTAAAATACAACTAAACGAAACCCTACATTTTGTTCATTTCTGGTTCTTAAATGGTCATTGTGAATGTTCGGATCTTCAGAAAATTTTTTGATACATTTTGCTTTTTCTAACATATTTTAAATACTATCAAGAGTGACTTTTATTTATGAATCTGTAATATCCACATGACTTTTCTCATATCCCTTCTACCGCGCATCTTTTCTGCAGAGTTTAGTGGCATTTTAATGCAAAATAAAATATATTTCAATTGAAAGAGATAAACTATTTTTATATTTGTTTTTTCCAAAACATATTTGATAACTTTAAATCATAACAGAAGTCATTTTTGAATAATTCATAGTACATTACCTGCTAAATATTCTGAATGCAGTGATATTGTTTAAAGAGAATTAATATCTTATTAATAGCCAAAAAGAAGCACGTAATTTATAATAAAGGTGTATTGTAATCTTATTAAAAAACAGACATTTTAAGAAATATGAGTAATCTAAATTAAGTAAATACAGTAGTAAAATTAAAAGAATTATTGAATAAATTACTTCTATTAACCACATAGGTTTTATTTACAATTTACTTTATTTCGAAACGCAAGTATTGAAGTTCTACTAAGGTAACTTACGTTATCTGCATATGTGGGTAACTTACGTTACACGTTTTGATTGTAGCACAAAAAACTAAATAAACAACATTCAAAAGAAAAGTACTGTTATTTGCTTAGTACACATCTATAAGATAGAAAATATAACATAGTTAACATTGTATTGCCCTTTCTTTATTTGCAGTAAAAACTTTAACATGTTTTTGGTAACTTACGTTGCATAGAACAGTGCCTTTTTGAAATTGACATAAATCACGTAATTAAATTGAAAACACTTGTTTCATCAATTCACAATATTAATTTAAAGTGTAATAAACAACAATATTCCTTTGTCACATTTATCTAATGGAAAAAATTGAAACTTAACAATGTTGAAAGTTTGACCATTTGCTTCACTGAAAATAAAATATTCTAATACCAACTTCAAAGTATTACCGAAACTAAAAAACTACATTCCTAACAAAAAAAATTGTTATAAATAAGAAACTTCTAACATTTTTAAACCAAAAAATATGCAGAACAGTCACATTACTCGAGTTTAATTTTTTCAACGCTTTTCCACGCTTGCATGGAATTGCCCATACAATGCACTAAACTAAAGTGAAAATCGCTGTTTTATCTCTGGCTCTGTTCTGTTTCCGAAGCACAGAAATTAGAAGTATTTTTTTAATCTTAGGTGTCTTTTGGTTTAAAAATTGACCCTTACTCCACCCTGTTTTCTCTTTAATACTCAGATTCTTTTCATGAACTCTTTTTTTCACAGGAACAATGGTTCAAACCTTTTTCAGATGGAAGCCCGGCAAGAGGCTTTTTAGCTGAAAGATTCAGGAATTTCAGACTACGAAATTTATCGAATGTTTTAAGGTATTTATGTGTTTTTAACTTCCATTACTTTCTTCCATGTGTTTTTAACTTCCTTCTTACCAGATTCTGATAAGGATCTTTTATATCTGTTGCTCTCATACTGTGTTTTAACCAGGAAAGTACCCGATCATGGAATAATGAATTCTTTTTTAGTGAGTACCAATCGAAAGAGCATTGTAAAACATGTTTCTGGACGCATGCGTTTTTGCCCTCGCGCCCCCGTTATCGAAATATAAGGTCCTAAAGTCAGCTGAATTTTTTTGAAAAATCGCCAATTTCAGCGATTATAATGAAATTGGGAAGTTGCGGCGCGAATTCGCTATTTGCGTTTAACGAGAATCTTAATTCCCATTTTTGGTCATCTGCAAAGCTTGTGAAAGGCGGCTTCAGAGTAATCTTTTACTTTTGCCTGTGTATGTTAAGCAAAAAGCTACTATAAAGACTATGACGTGATAAATATGTTATCTTATTATTTGCGATAAAAGCACGTCCCTTGTTTAAGGGGCACTGTAGGTGACAACGGAGCCTCGTGTTTTTTTTTTTTTTAACTGTACGTGCTATTCTGTAGTATGGGGGGGGGGTGATATTTAGTTTTTTAATTGTTTCAAATGCAAATATATTTCTTTTTCTCGGGGGGGGGGAGGAGGGCGGAGTTTTTTTTTTTTTTTTGAATTGCTCAAAATTTACTGAAAATTTGTTCAAATAAAAAATTCAAACAGGAATGAGGTGTTTTCTCTGATATTTCGAAAAAAAAATGTTTGCTTGAATCGGACTTATTCCCTCAAAAGTTATGAGAGAGTATAGGGGAAAAAAATCGAATGAAATATTATTCAAATCAAAAAGTCGATTTTGGGAGTGTGCTGTCCTCGCTAAGATGTTTCGATCAAAAAAAAAAAAAAAATCGAATCAGAGTATGCACTCAAAAGTTATTGCGGGAGGGGGGGGGGGCAGAACTGACCAATAGATAGACTGGTACACAGTTTCCGCAGCTTAAAACCCTACTTTCCTATCTTAAATTTCTCTGTGTGTATTTAGTTATTTTATTAAGTTGTGCTTTTTCGACTCAATTGTTTTGAACGTTTTTTTTTTCAATGCATCACTCCTTCTTTCATGATTTTTTCACCAATTTTCTACTTTTTCAGAAAAGTAAGCTAAAACTTGTATTGATTTACAATTTTGTTAGTATTTTTCTACCCGTTAAAGATAAAGCAGAACTAGTAAACGTTATTCCAGTGTTTTTAAACAGTGCGAAAGTAACATGCAATATGTTCTACATTTACGTTATAGAGACTTTTCGCTACAGTGACCAATTTTGTTTGAACAGCAGAGGTTTTTACAATGAACATCGACTCGATTAGTATTTTTTAAGAATGAAAAAATAACTATTTCCCTCTACCTTTGATGTAATTTCCGACATGGAGATAATTTTGCAGCTATTGACATTTGCTACTCGTTTTCGCTTTAAAATTTTTATTTATTTTATCTCGATTTCAAATAAAAAGACAAGAAGTTCTGTCAAGAACTAAACGAGCCTACTTTCCCGTACATCGACATCGGCATTCTAGCATCTGATCATTATTCTCTTGATCATCTGAGACTAAACATTATGTCAAACATACCTTTTTAGCACTTAAAGCTGATTTCTAAAAGCAAAATATACCCCTCTCATCAGATGAAATAGACACGTAAAAATTAAATAAACGAGTCAATTAAGTTTTGTCGCACCTTTTAAAGAATGTAACTGTTACAGTTCTTCCGTAGAAAAATTCCTCAATCGTTCTCAAAAAAAAAAAAAAAAAAAAAAAATTAAAAGTACAAAGTACATCAAAACACATTTTATCAAAGAAAGGAAAAAAAAACTCGTCCGTCAATAAAATGTCTCGATTTTCACTTTTAAACCGTTGCCAGTTGTTAAATATAAATAAAGAATAAAATGCCCTCGTGAATGAAACACTTTTGTTACAAAAAAAAATCGTCTGCCAAAAAAAAAATAATAGTAATAAATAAACAAAAAATCGTCTGCACAGTCAGTCATTTTTTTCTGAGTCTGCATTTCCGCCATGTTTGTGGAGTCGGAGTCGGAATCAGAGTCCTCACAGAAGATTATTCAGAAAAGTACTTTACAAACATTATTTATCAAAACCATTTTTTTACAAAGTTAGTTTGAAGGGAATCTGACTTTAAGTTCCAGGATCAACATTCAACTTAAATTCCCCGTAGGCGCTAATGTTAAATTTTTTTCTGAACGGTTCAATATTGAACGAAAAATGGTTCAAACCAAAAAGCGAAATAAGGGAATGAACCTCTCCGAGATCTTTCAAACAAAAAAAAGTTTATTCCATTCGGATGGTTCACTCAGAAGTTATTAGGTGGGGAAAGGTTGCTTGAACGGTTCAATGTTGAACGAAAAAATGTTCAAATTGAAAATTTAAATACTGTAATGAAGTATCCTTGCTGAGATCCTTCGAACAAAAAAAAAGTTTATTTAAATCGGACTGTTTACTCAAAAATTATTAGGGGTGACAGCTTGCTTGAGCGGTTCAATGTTGAACGAAAAATTGTTCAAATCGGAATTGTAAATACGGGAATGAAGTATCCTTGATAAGATCTTTTGAACAAAAAAAAGTTTGTTGAAATCGGACTGTTCACTCAAAAGTTAGCATCGCGGGACAGGTTGTTTGAATGGTTCAAAGTTGAACCAAAAATTGTTCAAATCGAAAAATCAAATATGGGAATGAGTTGTACTCGCCGAAATCTTTTGAACAAAAAAAAGTTTGTTGAAATCGGACTGTTCACTCAAAAGTTAGCATCGCGGGACAGGTTGTTTGAATGGTTCAAAGTTGAACCAAAAATTGTTCAAATCGAAAAATCAAATATGGGAATGAGTTGTACTCGCCGAAATCTTTCCAACAAAAAAAAGTTTGTTCAAATCGGAATGTTCATTCAAAAGTTATTAGGGGGGGGGGGGAGGTTGCTTGAACGGTTCAATGTTGAACCAAAATTGTTCAAATCGAAAAATCAAATATGGGAATGAGTTGTAATCGCCGAGATCTATCCAACAAAAAAAGTTTGTTCAAATCGGAATGTTCATTCAAAAGTTATTAGGGGGGAAAGGTTGCTTGAACGGTTCAATGTTGAACGAAAAATTGTTCAAATCGAAAATGTAGATACAGGAATGAAGTATCCTTGAAAAGATCTTTCGAACAAAAAAAAGTTTGTTCAAATCGGACTGTTAACTAAAAAGTTAGCATCGCGGGACAGGTTGTTTGAACGGCTCAAAGTTGAACCAAAAATTGTTCAAATCGAAAAATCAAATATGGGAATGAGCTGTACTCGCCGAGATCTTTCCAACAAAAAAAAGTTTGTCCAAATCGGAATATTCATTCAAAAGTTATTAGGGGGGGACAGACAGACAGACCGACCGACAGACCGACAGACCGACCGACACACAAATTCCCCATCTCAATACCCTACTTTCAAATTTTTAATTTTTCGATATTCATTTTACCTTTTTATTTTTTTAACTTGGCGATATTTTTTGGACTTGGCGATATTTTTTAGATGCATTAAGCCAATTTTAATGCTTTTTTCGTCTTTCTTTTATTTTTAACGGGAAAGTAGGCTAATAAAATGTTTTTGCTAACAGTGGGTAGATAGTGAAACTTCTAGTATCGATTTATTTTTTGTTTGAAATAAGAACTGATATCATAATCCATGACAGTTTAATTTCTACATTAAAGACTATCTGTTTCATTTTTTGTACATGAGCTCGTATTAGCTGCCCTTCATACTTATTTATATTAATTATCCTGACTTATTAAGAAACACATACAATATATTTTAACTTATAATTTCTTTCCACATTAGGGGCTGTTATTCACTGCTCTATACATATAACTTAGTTCAGTAAAAAAAAAATTAAAATAACTAAAATTCTAAAATGTATTGTTATCATACGTAAAAAGATAAAACTTTGACTTCGTTGTAAAGTTTTCGTTCTTCTGGATAAAGCGCTGTCCTTTCCACATCAGTGTTGATAATCATTTTTTATTTTAGCGCATACAAGTAAAGGGTTAACGTAAAACATCTTTTACTTTCTTTGCAAATGACCAAACATGGAAATGATGCGATGCCTAGCAAGCGTTAAACGGGGAAATCGGGAGGTAACTCAATTTCTTGCCAAGTCTTCAAATTTGGCGACTTTTCAGCCGACTTTAGGACCCCTTATCTCGAAAACGAGGGGGCGAGGACACTCGATCTTTGGGTCAAAAACATGCCGCAGTATGCTCTTTTGAATGATACCATTTTAAACTTTTTTCGTTATTACTTAAGTCGAGTACTTTCCTGGTAAGGAGTTTTGTCATTTCTAATAAATATCTATCAGTGGTGTATTTATTATACTTGTAATATTTCAAAATGTTTGGCCTTTTAGAATTTTACTTTAAACTGGATTCCTATTCTTATTGGAAGACAAATCTGAAAGTAATTTTAGAGCAGTTGTTCTTTAAAGTGTCACATTAAATTAACCTTAATTTCCTAAGCATGCCCAAAAATATTCATTGTATTGCTCTTACATAATAAATGGCAGTAATTAATAAAATTGAACTTTTACTAAAAAATATTTTTTTTTCCTTTTGTATAGTAATTAATAGGATATTAATGTATTGCAGCTATAACTAAGGGCAACCCAACCTGGTAGTGTCATAATGCTGATTAGAACCTGTAGCCTTCACAGTGCTGCCAGGTTCAGATTGTTAAAACTATAGGTCATTTTTTTTCCAATATTTTCAGCAGCAAGTGGCATTTTCATTATTTTTAAAATTGGTAGACAGGACAACCCACAGGGCCGACAAAAAGTCATGTCAGCTTTGAAACTAGGGGCCCGTCCTTTAAGGGTACCTGGAACGGAATTGGAGCAGTATAAATTTGTCAAGTTTTAAATAAAATAGAAAAAAAACTTTTTAAATTTAAAGACTATTTCTGTCCGCTCATTCGCACTAAAAAGTATGAAATAAACGGTGAAAATAAAATGCGCTTTGGGTCCCTGTTTGGCGCAATTTCAAAAAGTCGCCAACTGACGTGTTTTTCCTTGTCTCGAGAATTGAAAGCTCCGAGAGACATTACGCAAAAATTGGCGCCTTTTTGAAAATGCGCCAAGCAGGAACCCAAAGCGCATTTTCACAGTTTATTTCATACTTTTTAGTGCGAATGAGCGGACAGAAATAGTCTTTAAATTTAAAAAGTTTTTTTATATTTTATTTCGAAGTTTTTTCGTTTTAAAATTTATTTAGAATTGCGTGAAGACAAACGCCGTTAAGCATAATTCACCGAGAAAATATCAAACGCCGTAAAAAATGCTATTCACGAACACTTTATTTTTTATTCATGAGAATATTTCGTTTCCAATTTTGTTAATTTATCAACTTACTTTGAGTCAAACGCCATCAAGCGTAATGTTCAATTTGAAGAACTACCAATGCATTTTCTACAGCTCTTATTAGCCTTTTTTAATAAGTCACTTAAGCAAATTTTTGAATTGGACTAATATGTTGATTGTTAGCTAATCTCATTCGTTTCATTTCTTCTTTTGCTTTAATATTTCAAGGTTTATCTCCAACAATTTCAGTCGGATTTAAAGCTGCCAGTCGTTGTCCTGCCAATGATTGTATACTCGACTCAACTCCACTATAAAGCGGAAGTGCGTTAAAGTTCACGCGGCTGGATTTAACTCTGCAACCGGAAGCAAAAGGTGAAAACCATGACAGAAGCAAGTACAGAAAAAGTCTTTAATAATAATAATAAAAAAAAGTAGATTCAAATTTTGAGCCACACAATTTTTCCTCTTTTTTGACTTAGAGCTGTTTTCATCATCCCTGATTGTCATCATCATTCTTAATTTTTTTTTCTATCCTGTTAATAGGTTAGTGAAGGTATTGAAAAGTTCATGGAAGAAGACAGGATGTTGTCCTTAGAACGAAGACAGCCTTTCATCCTGGCTATAGGAAGCGACAAACTGCAGCCATCACAGACATTCGTTGTGGTTGAGAAGAGAACCGCCTCACCGAGGCCGCTTCACTTCTCAAAGCAGTGGACTTGTGCTTTACGAATTTTCTCCCTATTGCCAAAACACATGGAGATTCCTTAATGTTTGTTTTTATAAGATTAGTTTGGAAAAGGAAATGCCCTCCTGTGTAAGAGAACTGAAAGGAAAAATTTTCATTTGTGAAAGCTCCTTATAGCTCCTCTGAAAATTCATTTATAATTTGTTTTAGAACTTTTTTTGTCGAATATTACTGTTATTCTTAAGTATGAAGCTCTTTGTATTCAATTTACGAAATGAAGTTTTAGTTATGCCCGCTTTGTAAATAAAACTTTTACCCCTGATGTATATAAATATTTTTTGAATTATTTACTTTTTTTGTGTGTTTTAAAGTTTTGATATTTTTTTGTCTTCAGAAAAAAAATTGTTTTCATCTTCTCTATAATGGGTCATCATGTAAAAATGATAAGATTGCAATAAAAAATTGTTATTACATTTGCTTTGTTTCTGTAAAAATGCACTACATTCATATTAAACAATATCATAAATTTTAGGTAAAATTTCGCGTTTTTAATTTGAAACCAAATTGCCTACAATGCTGTTCTGGAAAAAAATGTGCAAAGGAAAGAGACTCGAAAACCCAAGAGACGAACTAAAAACTTCGAGTTATCGCTACCTTCTCAAGAGTTTGGAACCCCTCAAAAAGTGAGCTAATGTAGATGAGCGCACACTCAATAAGAAGTTCTACTCATATGTGAAATTAAAACATACACAATTGAGTACAGCATAGAAGAGTGAGTGTTCTGTTTTGAAACTATAATATACTCAGGAAGGAGTACATACAGATCAGTACTAGTTTCACTAACGACTCGTTAGTGAAACTAGAACATGTTCAAAAATGAGTACATACAGATCGGTATGTACTCGTTAATGAAACTAGAACAGCTTCAAAAGTGAGTACATACAGGTTAGTATGTACTTTTTTTTTGAAACTGTAACATGCTCAGAAATAAGAGCATAAAGCGTAGTGTGTGCTCATTATTGAAACTGAAACGTGCTCAGAAATGAGTACATACATACTCGTTATTGACACTATTAAGTACTCGGAAACGAGTAATGTAGTTCAAATCTGAAAGTATTACATTCTCAAAACTATACTCGGTTTTGACTTTATTACATACTTGTTTCTGAGCTCATACACACTCATAATAATGAACTTCCTAGGTACTCGATAATGAGAGCATGCGTCCTCGTTTTTGAAATTATTTCATGCTCAGAAATGAGCACGTCGATAAATACAGAATAAATACAAACTCGTTTTTAAAACCTTCACATAACTCAAAATTGAGCATTTTTAACTCATTTTTGAGCACTTGCAAAGTTTCAGAATCTGAGTACATGCTAGTTTCATTTTTGAAACTCATGTAGTCGGAGCCATTTTGAGTCGATGAAATACTCAAATGTGAGTATTTTTGAGTCGTTTTTGAAACTGTTGTTTTAAGAGTGCTCCACCTCCATAAAACTTATAAAATGTATACCACTCCGATCCAGATCCGGGCCTTCCAAAGGGCCGGGACTCTAGTTTCCGACTGGGTTGACATGGTCTCTCGTAGGCTTGGTTGATGCTGTTGCTTCTCTGACTTTGTGTTGAAGGCTGTTAAATATATCTTCTATGGACAAAAGGACATTTTTTCCAGAGATAGAACAATTTAAAGGAAAATGTGACTGAAAAAAGAAAATGGCAAAAAAAAGCATTTTTTTGAAAACTAACGCCGAATATATTCTTTCGTACTATTAGTCATCCTGTTGAGCAAGTTTCAACTTCTATATTTTTCAACGGGAATAGTTTAAGCCATAGCATTTTTTTTCTATTATGTAAGTAGGTAAAAATTGGAGAAAGAAACTTCACAAATGAAACTTTTGCTGCAAGATATTTATCCAAAATAAAATTTCCTGTTTTAATAGCAACATGAAGTTCCGTCAAGATCTAAACGAGCCTCAAATAAACCTTTTATATAATTAGGACAATTTTCTGAAAACGAAATATTATTTTCTTCAAATTGTATCTTTAAATAATAGTAGTAATTCAACCTAAATTGAAAATGAAAGAGAAGCCAACTTTAAGTTGCATATTAACAATGTATTCCTGAAATCACATTTTTGGCTTGATTTCTACACTAGCAAGTTTTTCCAGTTAATTCCTATCGAGTCAATCTAACCAAGCGCCTCATGCGAATCTAGATGCATTCCATAAATCATTTACCTATCTCTCTAGCATAACCTGCTTCAATCCCAACCAATTATATTTTTTCCTGCGCATTTCTTCAATAGTTTACTTAAGATTGAAGTCTTTAAAGGGCATCTCAAAATGAATTTCATATCACCCAATGCAATCTAAAGCCAACTCCAGAAATATCCATTTCTTTGGGGAGGAGTATCCACAGGTGTCAATATTTGCACTTTAACCAAAAGCGGCGAAATCTAACGTTCAACAGCTTCATTAATGGTATTAGGTATCTTCAGTCACGAAGGTTAGAAATTGGGTTCACACACTCTCCCAGAGATGCGTATCAGGAGCGACAGGTGATAATTTGGAGTTTAATGACCATTGGGAGAAGGGAGACCAAATAGAGCTCATTATCTGATTGTATTAGACCGGATAAGTAATGAAAATCATTTCCTTTGGAATAGTTGTTGGCTCTACAACAATGTAATTAGCATTAGGATGGGTCACGTGGTACTGCCGTTCAACTATGTTAAGTTGCAAGTGCGTTTTGATTTTTATCCAGGAAAAACTAAGTATGAATGTTGCTGTGATGTAAAGGTCGAAACTAGCGGTTGCCACTCGCCAGTGGCGACCAAAAAGATTTTTTGGTGACAATGATGTTGTTCACCAAACGGGTGACCTAATTTTTTTCCTGAACAAAAAAATACAAAATACCAATTTATTGTTATTATGAAAAGAAAATAGCCATCAACTTCGTCTCTGGCAGCCAATGTTAACTTAGAGAGAAAATCGGCCCATCTGCTTTAATAAACACCCTGAATTCAAAATGAATAACTATTTTTCAAAGGTTCCTAAGTTTTGTTTAAATCATTTTATTTTTTCTTTTGTAAAAAGTAACTTGGCTAAGATTTGTTCAAACACATAATGTAATGCAATGCACCGCCAACTCGGTTATTTCCATCCATAGACTGCAGTTTTGTGCTTATTATGCACTCATCAGCATGGAATAGGAATTAAACGAGCTGGAGGCAAAAATCCTCTTATAGAGCAAAGAGAGCCGAAAAACCTGGTAGTTAATGTGAAATTAGATTACCAGCGAGCGACAGCACTTGGTACGGTACAACTCGAAAATTTTGAGGCAAGGCTCGGGTATAAAGCAGTAAGTAACCAACCCCAAAAAAAAGAAACAACTCCCATAAGCCAGGGCTAAAGCAGAACTGAAGCAAATGCACCCACAGCTCGATCATAGCATCCTAAGACTGCAGTTTCGTCCTTATTGTGGACTCCTCAGTTAGGAATAGCCAATGATCGAGCTGGAGGCAAAGATCCTCTTATTGTAGCTAAGATAGCAAACAAACTGGTAGATAAAGTGGTACGCTCGCTGGTAAGATAAATTCACTTAATCTGCCAGTTTGTTGGTAATCTTAGCTACAATAAGAGGATCTTTGCCTCCAGCTCGATCATTGGCTATTCCTAACTGAGGAGTCCACAATAAGGACGAAACTGCAGTCTTAGGATGCTTTGATCGAGCTGTGGGTGCATTTGCTTCTTCTTTAACTCTTGCTGAAAATTAGAATGTGATCTAAGATGGAATTCAAAATAAAAATACCATGACACATTTTTCAGACGAATTTATGCGGAATGTTAAGGATGGGCTAATTTTTTCATTTTTTTATTTTTTTGGTCAGAAATAAACAAATAAAAAGTTTAGCTACCTCCAGACAGTGTAAAGTTACATATTTGTCAAGAAATACTTGAAGGGGTTTTAGCAGTTTGATTCAACAAAGTGGAAACAATCTAAATGTATGGTCATCTACCCCACTTGACCATACTCACGGAAAAAAAGATGTCATCTTGAGATAAATGGATAATAATGGTTAAAAAAAAACATTTTCAGCACGCGCGGAATTTTACACAACAGTAACATTTTTCATAGAATGAAATTTTTTTAAACATTCATAAAGCACACTGGAAAAATATTTAAAAAAATATGTTAACCGTCATTTTTCAACAAACTAATAGAACTTCACAAAAACTTTTTTTAGTTAAAGCAACGAGAGAGAAGAACAAAAACATAAAAGGGAAAGAGAGTGGGAGAAAAAAGAAGAAAATAAGAGCGGTACCCTATTTTGCTTTTGGGATAGATAAATCTTGCTGGATGAGAAGCAAAATTATCTCCAATGATAAATTGCAATATTTATCATTTAAAAGTAATAACAAATACCTCCACTGGAGATTTCCATAGTTCGGAAATAACGTATTGCATAAAAAAATAATCGCCATCATTTGCCACTTCACCTGAAGCCACAACTAAGCTGTTGGTTAGAGAACATCAATTACAAGATCGACAAATACGAAATCAAGAATCATTTGATTCAATCCCAACTCTTTTGCTACTGGTCATTATGCTATGTTATTGTCTGCAAGTCTGCCACAACACAGTGGGCAAAATGACACATTATTGCCGACTCCAGACCCAAGATCCGAGGGGTTACCATCACCCCCAGGATAGCCGAAAAGCAAACCTATGATTAGGGGATATTTCTCTGGATTCATACGCGTGATAACAACTTGTGATTGCGGGGCATCTGAGGGAAAAAGCCGTCAGACGTGTCAATATTTACACTTTGGGGTCTGTAGTTAGAGTCTCATCTGTCATGGCTGATCAGGATGGAGAAAACGATTTGTAGGGAATTGGCATTCACAGTTACGACATCTCACAAGGGTTGCTTGAGAAATGTATTTATCGTATTTTTTCTCTCATTGACTGTTGGCGTATCTAAATGTCGCCGAATATTTCTATTTGGATGAACATACTGTGAATGTATTTCTTCAATTCTTTTTGCCTTCTTCAATGACAATATCTTTACCAAATATTGAATTACTAACTGGATGTTTAGTGATTTGCAATATAGGAGTTGCTTATATACTTTTCTACCACCAAGTATGAAGCTTAGAGTGATTAGAAGTTTTTTTTTTTATTGGACACAAAAGCACCACACCCTATGCACCACACAGTATAACATAGGGCCAAAAGGTAAAAAGCAAAACAGTACAAAACATGTAAAAAAAAGCACAAAATGAATTAAACACTATTAAAAAAATAATGTACCTAAAAAATTGACACTTGAAGCAAATGTTGATGTGTTTCCTTACATATAATCATCTCAGAATTAAAAAAATAGTGAAAACAGTGCCAAAACAACTATGGCGTTCAAAAAATAACAAATATATGAATTGACCGGAAATACTGTCTGATGTTCTTAGGTAAAACCTTCTGCGCATTTACGCATGGGCAATTCCATGCAAGTGTGGAAAAGCGTTGAAAAAATTAAATTCGAGTAATGTGACTGTTCTGCATATTTTTTGGTTTAAAAATGTTAGAAGTTTCTTATTTATAACAATTTTTTGTTAGGAATGTAGTTTTTTAGTTTCAGCAATACTTTGAAGTTGGTATTAGAGTATTTTATTTTCAGTGAAGCAAATGGTCAAACTTTCAACATTGATAAGTTTCAATGTTTTCCATTAGATAAATGTGACAAAGGAAGATTGTCGTTTATTACACTTTAAATTAATATTGTGAATTGATGAAACAAGTGTTTTCAATTTAATTAATTGATTTATGTCAATTTCAAAAAGGCACTGTTCTATGTAACGTAAGTTACCAAAAACATGTTAAAGTTTTTACAGCAAATAAAGAAAGGGCAATACAGTGTTAACTATGTTATATTTTCTATCTTATAGATGGGTACTAAGCAAATAACAGTACTTTTCTTTTGAATATTGTTTATTTAATTTTTTGTGCTACAATCAAAACGTGTAACGTAAGTTACCCACATATGCAGATAACGTAAGTTACCTTAGTAGAACTTCAATACTTGTGTTTCGAAATAAAGTAAATTGTAAATAAAACCTATGTGGTTAATAGAAGTAATTTATTCAATAATTCTTTTAATTGTACAACTGTATTTACTTAATTTAGATTAGTCATATTTCTTAAAATGTCTGTTTTTTAATAAGATTACAATACACCTTTATAATAAATTACATGCTTCTTTTTGGCTATTAAGATATTAATTCTCTTTAAACACTATCACTGCATTCAGAATATTTAGCAGGTAATGTACTATGAATTATTCAAAAATGACTTCTGTAATGATTTAAAGTTATCAAATATGTTTTGGAAAAAACAAATATCAAAATAGTTTATCTCTTTCAATTGAAATATATTTTGTTTTGCATTAAAATGCCACTGAACTCTGCAGAAAAGATGCGCTGTAGAAGGGGTATGAGAAAAGTCATGTGGATATTACAGATTCATAAATAAAAGTCACTCTTGATAGTGTTGAAATATGTTGGAAAAAGCAAAATGCATCAAAAAATTTTCTGAAGATCCGCACATTCACAATGATCATTTAAGAACCAGAAATGAACAAAATGTAGGGTTTCGTTCAGTTGTATTTTAAGGAACAAGAAGAAAAAACAGAGATAAAAGCTGGTGACTGGTGTGTGGTGAAGTACGAAAATACATTGTATCCTTGAGTTGTGACGATTATTGAAGAAAACGAGTTTAAAGTAAAAGTAATGGCTGCTGTTGGAACCAATCAGAAATGGCCAGAAACGACAAAGGAAATTTATTATAAGAGAAAACATGATTCGAAAATAGAATTACCTGAACTTGTTAGTACCAGCGGCCACTATGCATTTAAAAGTCTCATGTTTTGTAATTTTTTTGATTTATCATTGAGTTTGGCATTAAATTTCTGTAAATTTAACTCATAATTGTTAATTTTCAGTATTTTGATCTAAACTAAGCTGTAATTTTCATTCATTAGTTTTTGTAATAAATATATGTTTGTAAGTGAATTTTGTAACGTAAGTTACTGTAACGTAAGTTACCCAGTTAAAAATTCTCATAAAATTCAATTTTTAAAATAAAATTTTAAATTTATGAAAATTAATTCCTAAATATTACAAGAAACTGATAAATTGTACTTCAAACAAGAAAACAGCTGTAATAGAGCAGAAATTTGCCTTAGGAGCAATTTTCATATTATGCCGTTCCCTTTTTGTGTAACGTAAGTTACTGCCTTATTTTTGACTGCTAAATTTTGTAAAATTTAAGTGCATCGAATATTTTTGCATTTTAATTTTGCTTTTGACAGGCATTTTCACTGAATGCTTTTGTACAAGGTTTTTACAACAATATTTGTCTGTACTAAGGAGCTAACTGCATAAGAGTTGGTCAAAATGTAACGTAAGTTACCGTGGAATTGCCCGCATGCGTCAAGTTTTCTCTGATCTTACCAAAATAGTGGTGTTAGGTAAGATAACAATAAGTGGGAGAATAATGAAAAGCATTTTGAGCCGTATCAAACAACGTGGAACGATGCTAATTTCAAGTACATAGTTTTGTTGAATATGTCTGAAGGATATAGCAAAAGCAAGCTTTAAATTGAAAACTTCGGAAAGTTATCACCCACGACCCATCTACCCTTTTTTAAGTGGAACTGTTTGCGAGTGCCAGGCATGGCTTTCACGGGGGGACAGCATAAATATGAGATCAAAAACATAAGATTAACAAAGATATTCTTTTCATACAAACCCTGTTACCAATTTAAACGTTCAACAGTGGTCAGGTGCTATTGTGCAAGTGTATTCCGCCGTGCTAAGCACAAAAGTGTGATATCTCGAGCTCAAACTGAGATATTGCTCTTAAAAGTCTTGCGCCTCCACGTATTTGATTTAGATAATATTTTTCACAAGTTTTTAAAAAATATTTCCTGTAATCAAATGACTATAAAACATTATATTTGGTGCTTTGAGTGGATAATTATCGGGTATGAATTTTTCAAAATAGTTCTTGAGTATTCTCCAACCATTAAAGCATTCAAGTTGTAATATCACCACAAGTATTCGAATATCATTCCATCAAATAAATAGCTTCAGTTCAATTTCACAAAAAATGTTTTCTTTAATTGAGTGAAACTCATAGTAAAATGATACCAGATCATTGTTTTTAATTTTGCATGTTTAAGTTTATAAGTCATATATTTAATTTTAACTACTCGGATTGAGAGAATTTTTTTTTTAATTTTAATTTTGACATCATAGTAAATTGCTACAAAATTCTTCAATGTTAACCTTTTTAAATACAATCTCAAACACATTTTTATGTTACTTTAATAATAATCAAAGTTTTAAATTTTTATAACAATCCTACTATCCACTGAGAATCGCATGGTCATGATATCTTAAAGAATTTAAAAAAAAAAAAAAAAAGAGTTTATTGGTCATGTTTACAGAACATAGTCTCTTTTTCTCGTGAGTCGTGAATCTTCGTATTCTGCTTAAAATTTCAAATTGAATAAAAAAAACTTCTGATAAAATACGATTTGTTCAATGATGGAACAAAATTTCAATTATAGTCACGAAATGAACTTAGTGCCATTTCGAAATCAAAGATTTAGAGATAATGTGCCAAATGTGGTGCATCAAGAACGAAACGTTATTACACCTCTGGCGTGCAAATGTGGTGAGAAAAATGGGACTAAAATACCCCGTAATAGCTACTTGTAGACTTAAAAAATAATTACTAGCCGTGGTCGTCTTCCAACTGCGCCTCTTCATTGACAATGCGAAAATCCATTCTTTTTCGCTTCGGAAATAATACCAGACTAAACCAAAGGTCATGATTACGCCACGGGTAGTTTGTGCCTCAGTTTTAAGCGATTTTCTCACGCTAAGTTTTTCTCCGTTTTCAGAACCTGTCATCAGTAAGTGGCTCGTTTCCAATTTTGCTTCATTAATTTTAGTTTCTTAGTAGCTTCAGAGAATTTCTTCGGCAAACAAAAGCTGCTGAAACTGTTTTTACGTGATTTGGTTCGGTGGGCTAAAAGTACGTATAATAAGAAATTTGGACTTGAAATTTTGTTATAGGAGGACTTGGAAAAAAAAAACCAAATGCGTATCTGAAACAATTGCGATTTAATGTTCTAATTTTAACTTTGAAGTTTTACTTGAAGTACTTGATGAGTTTTTAAGCCTAAAAAAAAGTTAAAATGCGTTTTTTTCGAAAGCTCATTATTTGACGCTTTATTTTATATTTAAGCTTATTTACAGCTTCAAAAACTTAAACTCAGTAATTTTTTTTTTTTTTTGAAAAATTAAAAAGTGGGCTTCATCCTTAGACTCCCGGTACTTGTTGAGAGTAACCGAAAACAAACTTTTTTGCTGTACAAATACACGATAATTAACACAGTGAGAAAAGGGGTATCTGAAGCTTTCCCCTCCTTATAACCGTTGTTTTTTAAGTGATAATGACGATTGAAGGGCTTGGAGGATGAAGGGGCGATGTTGCATTTTAAAAAATGAACACTCTGGAGGTTCTTGAAATCTTTGCGAACCAAATAAGGTTAGAAAACAATCTACGGGGGTTGATGAGCTGCAGCAAGCAGGGGGTTAAGCTCCCTAGTTATTTTAATTGAAATACTGCAACTTAAAAGCAGCAACCCCAAATTTCTAATTATTTAAAACATCCCACTTGTACTTCACAACCTCTCAAGATTTCTGTCATTGCATAGAATATTACAATATAGGAGATAATTTCTACAACTTCAAAACTAGTGATTTTTGAATTTTATCAAAAGATGTATAATGAGACGTGTAAAGTAAGCCGGTATGGCACAAAATTGCCCAGAAGAATGGTACTTAAATGAAATCTAAAAGTCGTAGCAAAATTTTTAATGACCACACAAAACATATAAAATATTTTGGAGAAAAAAAAAATAGAACCGACTTCAGTTGGAAATTGCTCTAAAAAGTAAAAAATAACTTTTTTCTTTGAACACCATCGAAACTACTTTTAAACATAAGTTTTGAAGTCGGCGCAAAACTATAGGTAAAATGATATTTATCCATATTTTGCCAACATTTTTTCAGAGCAATCATTGAAAATTAAAAGCAGAATATTTGTACCATTACACGAATGTGTGGTAATCAATGAAATGAATCCATTAAAATTTATATTTATAGTTGAATTGTAGTTGCGTATGATTCTATACATTGTTTTTGCGCCGACTTCAAAACTTATGTTTAAAAGTAGTTTCGATGGTGTTCAAAGAAAAAAGTTATTTTTTACTTTTTAGAGCAATTTCCAACTGAAGTCGGTTCTATTTTTTTTTCTCCAAAATATTTTATTTCATTCTTTTTAGTGTAAATGCACTTAAAATAATCAAAATATAGTTAAAAAAACATGCAGCTGTTCAAAAAACTTGCAGATCTAGACTCGATCTCATTCCATCCGGAACTTCAACCCGACGCGTTTAACCACTTGACCATCGGGTCGCTGATTGAAGTAAGGATTTACGATAGCACATATTGTTTTAAATAACATGAAATTTTAGTTTTTCAATCATAACTTTTTTTCTAGTGAACAAATATCGTCATATGAATACATTGTACCTAAGTTAACCATCTCCTATCGATTAAAAAAAATCGTCCAAATCGGTTCAGTAGATCAGATGTTATGTGCGAACAAAAAAAAAAAAAAACGTTCGCTTTGAATTGAGAACCTCCTCCTTTTTTGAAGTCGGTTAAAAATAGAAAGTAAAAGTAAGTAATTTGAATTGTGGGGGAAGAGGTTAGAGTAAGACTTGGAAAATTGGTGCAAGCTTTTGCATTTCATGGAAAATAATTTTCAACTAAAGTGAACTCTTTAGATTTTTTCAAACACCACAAATCAAAATCTTATTTTTTAAAAATTTGAGTCACTTTAATGGTCATTCATACCCCCCCCCCCCCTCGCAGTGCAAAAAAAAACATTACACAGCAGATTTTGCCTAATAACTCAACACTCATGGTGTTAGATACATTTTATTTGTTTGTAATGATGTTTTTTGGTCACAACCAATAAGAAAATCACAAAAAATAGTTACTTTAATATTTGACATATATTTATCATCTTCAGAATTTTTCATTTTTAATTTTACATTGAATTTGACGTAAATACAAGGTATAAAATACAGAATTTTATAAAGGTACAAAAATTAACATAATATAATTGATTGTGTATATAATTTTTGAAAAAATTATATAAGTGCCGCAAATCAAAAACCATTTATTGCCACAATCGATTCAAAGCCCCCAAAAATGGCGCAAACGTCCATAAGAAAATTATACAGCATCGAAAAACCTCATTGCCAATTTTAACAAAGATCCGACCAAAACTGTCATTTTCTACCATAAAAAAATATGGGGTAGATCCCCATGGAAAGATGTAAGGACATTATAATCATTAAAATGATTTTTAAAAAAATCATGCAGTTGTTCGAAAAAATCCTAGCAGACCTGGACTCGATCTCATTCCATCAGGAACTTCAACCTGACGCGCAGAACCACTTGACCATCGGGTCGCTGATTAAAGTAAGGATTTACGATAGCACATATTGTTTTAAATGACATGAAATGTTAGTTTTTCAATCATAACTTTTTTTCTAGTGAACAAATATCGTCATATGAGTACATGGTACCTAAGTTACACCATCCCCTATCGGTTAAAAAAAAAATCGTCCAAATCGGTTCAGTAGATCAGATGTTATGCGCGAACAAACAAACAAAAAAAAAAAAAAAGTATACGCTTTGAATTGAGAACCTCCTCCTTTTTCGAAGTCGGTTAAAAATGTGGTCAATCTGATAATGAACGCAACGAAAAAAGGATGCGATTAGGATCTGCATAGACTTCACAATGCCGCCATGTTAGGTTTGCCCCAACTAATGGTAAGCAATTAGATACAGGTAATAATTTTGATGTACGAAGAAAACTTAGTACATCAAAAAGTAGATATCATTAGACCAATTTCATACGCACCGAAACGCCAGAACCAGAAAACAAAAAAGCTGCAACAACTGCAACAATAAAACTTTGAACTTTAATTACTCGCAATTTCTGTTTTGTCACATAACCCCTTCATCTCCCAAGACTTAATATGATACTTTTTTTCATATCAACATGGATTGACACCGCTTCCCCCCAAAATTGGAAACTCTGGCTAGATTAGTGATTAGGATGGTCACCGATCATTGTACTATGGCAATACGTAGATGTACTCTAACATGAGATCTTTAACCAGTGAGTGGAGATAGTTGAATTTTAAACTCAGGGTATTATTCATATGCTCAGACATTAACCTAAAGTTAAGGAAAGAACATGATTATTGTAGCAACTCATCCTAAACGTTTTAACAAACAACTTACAAGAATTAGAGTGAGGTAATTATGTTTATTGTCCATCATTTGTCGATCTAATCGATCATTGTATGCTTTTAATGGTTCAAGCTTTTTTATGAAGTATTTTTGACGACTGCCGTCATGTTGAACGTGGAAAGATTGTATTGGATCTAACTTTCCCACGTAAAACCATCTGCAAATGTCCTACGGCATTTATCACAAATATTACGTTTCATTGTTATCAATTTTACTGCTTTCAGTGATACTTATAACTCTTTCGCTTTTCGCCAGATTTCCCGCAACCTTTTCTTCCAATTCACTTAGAAATTCAGATCAAGTTACACTCAGCAGTAGTGATTAATCTTGAACGTTTCATCATTGTCGCCGTGCGTCAAAACATTATTAATATTATTAATTTTACTGCCTTCAGTGGTTCTTTGAACTCCTTCATTATTCGCATATTTTTTCACCCCTTTTTTTCCATTTCACTCAGAAATTCAGATCCAGTTACGCATCTGGTAGCAGTGATTAATCTTAAACATTTGGTCATTGTCTCTTGGTGCCAAAACATTTATCACCTCGACTTTATGTTAGAGAAACGGCAAGCAAGCAAAAACTTCTTCAGGCTTTTGATGTGGGTCCGGGTAATGATTCAAACTGATTTTAGTATAAAAAGTGGTTTGAACTGGTAGAGTATTTAAATTTAACATGTATAGTAGAAACAGTCTTTACTATAGTTGGGGCAAACCTAACATGGTGGCATTGTGAAGTCTATGCAGATCCTAATCGCATCCTTTTTTCGTTGCGTTCATTATCAGATTGACCACATTTTATGTTTTGTGTGGTCATTAAAAATTTTGCTACGACTTTTAGATTTCATTTAAGTACCATTCTTCTGGGCAATTTTGTGCCAAACCGGCTTACTTTACACGTCTCATTATACATCTTTTGATAAAATTCAAAAATCACTAGTTTTGAAGTTGTAGAAATTATCTCCTATATTGTAATATTCTATGCAATGACAGAAATCTTGAGAGGTTGTGAAGTACAAGTGGGATGTTTTAAATAATTAGAAATTTGGGTTGCTGCTTTTAAGTTGCAGTATTTCAATTAAAATAACTAGGGAGCTTAACCCCCTGCTTGCTGCAGCTCATCAACTCCCGTAGATTGTTTTCTAACCTTATTTGGTTCGCGAAGATTTCAAGAACCTATTAGGAAGAATATCTCAGATTAAACTACGCGTTACGGTTAGAACAAAATAAAAATTCCACCACCCTTCCAGTGGAAAATAAAATTTCAGCAAAAAGCTCATTCTAATTAGTAAAATATTGAAATCCGACTTCAATCCGAAGTCAAAAAGAACTTTACTAAAAATACGTTTAGCAAACTTATTAGAAAAAAAAACTTCAAAAAGCATCCTTTTAACAGGGTCCAAACTAACTTGTTCTTACTGCTTAATTTTCATATTGGGACACTACAAAAAATGAACTGTTGTTTTTACAGTATAATTCTGGCAGCCGAGGTTTCAATTTAAAACTGTAAAATGCACGGTAATAAACTGTTAAATTAGTAATTTTACAGTTTATCACTGTAAAATTAGTAACTTTACAGTTTATTACTGTAAAATTAGCAATTTTTAGTTTATTACTATAAAATTAGCTGTATTATACTGTAAAATCAACATTCATTTTTTACAGTGGATATACTTTTCTTTTTAAACTACAGGGGCTATTTTTAATCTTTGACAAGGATCTAAAATACGCTGGCATAAAGTTATCTTAATCATCATATTTTTAACATTGTATAGCCATTTCTATTGATTTTAAATACTTAAAAAAAAGTTCGAAACACCTTTCGTGCTCTTAGTGCATGCAGATTCATGATGGAATATTGATAGCTATTTTAGTGATTCGATTTGTAACTATGTTGAAGAATTAATTCACAGCCCTTTACCTGTCAAATGTCATACTTAATTTTCTCTTCGGGTTTTACTTTCTTATTACATATGTTATTCATGCTCTCTGACAGCCACCTAAAATATGCTAACAGAAAACTGAAACAAGAAAAAAAATTAAATTAACCCGCACGTGGGGCATGCAATGCTGCGAATGAGGAAGAGAAATTTGAAAGATAGTACTTGTCCTGTAATGACATTCATCTTCTGGTCGTGCCATTCATTTGGCCCGCTTGTGCGCTGGAAGTAAATTGGATGTGTCAAGAATCCACAACTTGATTTTTGCTTTTTGGCACTTCGTAATCAGTGGAGATGGTTGAATAATTTAAATTTTGCCGATAAATCTTTAAAATGTGAACGTTTTTTAAAACACTGTTACCATCAGGTATACCATGATCAGCTATAAGTTGCATTAATAGTTTATAGTTCGCAAAGCACATCCTGATGTTTCGGATATATATAGCAATTGCTTGATTGATTTAGTGCTTAGTTGGGCTTAAAGTGCCAGGTTTTTTGCAAGTCTGAAACAAAGTTTATCTTACGATAAGTTCATTTACGCCTTTTGCGGGAGCATTTATGTTTTTTAAATTTATGCTACAATTAAGGAAGGATTTATGATATTGCCTGGGTTATAGTAGGCATTCAAGAAGTCCGAGCTCAGCACCTGCCAGGTATTCACTTGCAGCAAAATAAGCAAAGTGTTAAGCGTGAAAGCAAATGTTAAGTTAAATTGGAGAGATTTTATTAATGCTATACATTTTTCTAGTGATATCATTACTTAAACAGAATTATAACCCATGTTATTTTTGAAAGAACAATGAAACACCAGCAAACAAATGAGCTCTTGCAGAGAATTTACTGATGAGAGTGTAAGTACGCTATGTGAGCATTATTGCCTACATATTTCACCTTGTAAGAAACTATTGATACAGATTTTCATTCGCAAAAAAAAAAAAAAAAAAAATATGTACTTAATGCACTGTTTTATAACTAACCAGTAAAAGAAAAATGTCTTCAGCGAGTGTAAATATATATTTTCTAAAATCAAAGGAGCACATTATTTTTACGTTTCGTAAATAGAAATTCGCAGGAAATGTTAACACTAATATTGTTCTACAAATAGTTGGCATTTCTGTATAGCACGTTCTATAGGTGTATGTGTCAGTTCCGTTTTGCGATTTTCTGAAAAACATTTTTGCAGAAATAATTTCAGTGCACCGACGGAATTAAAAGAAACAAATAAAAAGATGTCTAGAATGTTGTTTTATTGGCTGATAATATGATACTTTTTATGCACAGAATGCTTCTGTGGTTGAAAATATTTAAATGTTTGTTACATTACTTAAAAATGTTTAGTCTACTTTATTACATGTGAAAGTGAGCAATTACTAAGTTTATTAATATTTTTAGTTGACAAAAAGTTGTTGATCCGTTTAACTTTATTGCATTTAGAAAATTGGAAAATAGTATTTTGAAGAAAGCGTTTACTTATGTTAAAAACGAAAAAAAGGAATGGTATTACTGTACTTCTTGAAAAAGAAGGCATGATTTTACTTAAGATAAGTTGTTTGTATTCAAAGCTATTTTCTTAGTCTTTTTTTTTTTTTTAGTGTTTGAGTCACGTTAATGCGTGTAATAGTTTTAAGTAACAAGTTCAAATAACGTTTTTCTTTTCACAAAATTATTAAGAAATGAAAAAAAAAAAAAAAGCCGAGGAAGGAAATATTTTAAAAAATACTTAAAAAGTGTGTTTCGGGGAAGATACACATACTAATGTTTACACTAACTAAATCAGATTTGCATTTACCAGCCAACTCGGATTAAAACTTCAAACACTTTTGAGACTTTTCAAGAAAAACAATTCTTAAAATTTTCATTTTGTCGCTTATTACATCAGCATAATACTTTTTTCAAGTGTACATTAACTTAACCGATGTTGCTTCAAGATGATACATAATATAAATAAACTATCACAACTTGTTCATACACTAAAATTTACTAAACAAATGTTTGGGTCAAGTTGACTCTTTTGGAAAAATCTACTTATATTAAAAACTGAGTATCTTTCTAACTATCTTTCTAACTATCTTTCTATGTCACGCTTCTTTCTCCTGAACGCCAATGAACTGAAAGTCGAACCAGGTACCGATAGATAGGTAATTTTTCAAGCTTCATTAGTTTCAATCTATATAATTATACGATTTTAATTAGCGAAGATATCGATTAATAAGTAGTCAAGTTTAAAGCGATTAAGCCTAATAAATGATTAAATATGAAATCCATTCTTGCATTGCAAAACGTGGTTGCCATGCCATGAAACAATAATAAAAATGAAAATGAGAATTTTGAATGAAGGCTTAACTAAATCAAACACGAAACTCATAAGCGGGCGACTTACATAGTATTTTTATCGCTAGCTACTTGTAATATTTTGAAACATTCATTTGTTGAAGAGCCATCTACTTATATTAAAAACTGAGTATCAATGTCTGCTTTTTCTCCTTTGAGCGAGCTGAACCAAGGGCGGATCCAGCTTCTGGTTAAGGAGGGGGTCATTTTCGGAAAGGGGGGGGTCAAAGTGCAATTTTTGTGCAAAAATGGGGTGGTTTGGCAGTTTTTTCGTAAAATAAGTCCCAAAAATGCAATTTTTTGCTATATTTGGTCGGTTAAGGGGGGGGGGGGTCATGATCCCCATGACCCCACTCTGGATCCGCGCCTGAGCTGAACTTACTGAAACTTTCCTCACCATCTTGAAGGCGCGAAGCATCTCAATAATTCGAATGATTTTTTTTATACAGGAAAAAAGTAAAGGCGTGAAGCGCCTGTTAGCGAGCCGCCTTGGCGGGGAGTAGTTTCTTGACATTTTCCTCACTACTTTCAGGGCACGAAGTGCCCGTGCAACGCCGGGCCACGTTCGTGGTACGTCTTGAAATCGAATGAACATTAAATTATATCAAATAAAACTTCAGAATGAGGTAAAAGTTAGAGAGGGGGGACGTTATGCATCAACATGCCGCAGGAAGCTAATCTAGCTGCCCTGGCAGCTAGTAAATAAATAATATATTTTGAAAGAAAATAAAACGTATCAACAAAGGTTTTTGAAATCATCATTTGATAGGGAATTAAAAATATGATTGCATAAAATTTTATTTTGGGGCGCAATGTTATATTAGTAACAAATATTAGAAAAATCAAAATTTAAAATGTATATCAACTACACCAGGTCCCCTCTAAAAATAACAACAGAAATATAATAAACTGGAATGTTTATTGAATTAAAAAAATAATAATTTTCTTAATAACAATGTCTATTTTCATTGAGTAGTGCGTCGTATTACTTCAACCACGTGAGGTACTAATGGTCCTCTTTCCCCACAAAAAAAAAAAAAAATTGACCCGAATCTCCGACCCCACGGCTGTGCCGTCTCCTTGTTAGTAGATTTAATGCTTTTATATGACATGAAAGTGCTTAGTCTTGAAAAGAGAAAAGCAAATATTTTTTAAAACATTTTCAGTTGAACATAAAAATACTGTCTGTGTTTAAACTTTAAATTTACCTTATTACGCAAATAGCATTTTTAAGAGCGTTTGCTTAAGCTTATACGAAAAAAAAAGAAGGTAACAAAAATGATTTTAAAATATTAAAAGAGATATTTCGAAAACGTTTTCCTGACTGACAATGTCGAGAACAATGAAATGGCTGTTTGAATAGAACACTGTACTTAGTCGTTTGATTTTTATTGGCATTAGTATGTGATTCATAAAATGATACTTCTTATGCACAGAATGCTTTTATAATTAAACAGCCGCGCTGTAATTACGTCCATTTTCGGTCAATATTTCTTTAATGAATGATACTTAACAAACAACGAGACTATAAACTGTTGACAGCCGCTTCAACACATTATTCTGTCTGAATAATGAACGAATAATAAACGAGAAGAGGAGAATTCTGATATGCAATCAGAGCTGTTGCAGTGGAAAAAAAAAAGAAAAATCAAGATTTTTTTTCTTGTGGACATAAAAAATGGCTTTTCATTTAGGTTTAACGTGTTCCGAATTTTAAGTGAATATCCTGTGCTTCGCGTGTATCATTAGGACGGTTGCTGTCTATTGGTGAGAATTTAAGTGAAGAGATAATGATTAAACATGGGTTTTTCGGGGGTTAGAACGACAAATCAGGGTGAGTTGTTGGAGATTTAGAGCAAAAGTGGGAGGTGCTTGAGCACTTATTCTTTTTTTTTGAAGTCCTTACGGTCTGACACAGGCACACACACACACACACATATGCAGTGTGTGCAAAATGCATATTTCATAGTTTTTAAACCAGGATTTTTTTAATATATTTTTGAAACTCTATTGTAACAAAGTTCTTAGATTGGCAAACATTCTATATTTATAAAAATGTATGTATGTGTGTATGTATATTCGTATGTTTGTTCCTTATACAAATCCAGTTTTCATCGGATTTTCATCAAACTTGGCACAGAGGTTCTTTGATGCACTAGAATTAACGTAGGCGGGTTTTGAAATTTTAAAACAATCCAAAAAGCTCATAATTTAAATGTTTTGTCTAAAAATGGCCATTTTCTTTGAATGTAACTTTGAATTAAAAAATACCCAACTAGGATTACGATTAACAGTGAATCATCAATTTAAGGCTCACCTATTTGATTTTGGCATGAAATAAGTTAAAAACAATTGAAGGGCTCGGGCGTAAATAGTGGTATCTGACAAAATTGTAAAAATCGAATTTTTTGGTGAAAAACAATAGTATGTGGGCATATTAACAGAAATCTTATACCGTTTTGATGTTTGCCTCATAAATGGCGACACACAGATATAGCCGATTTCTGCAATGTGGCATTGCGTTCATGTAAATAGCGGTAAGTGGTAAAAAATGGCGGATAGTGGGCACGTGACCGTCACTTCTGGTAGCAAATATAGGAGTGAAATTAAGGCTGAATGTAGTGAAAGTGATTTTAATGACTCCGATAAAGACCCAAAATACATCCCTAGTGATGAGAGATCTAAAGTAAAGGTAGAAATTATGTATTTTAGGGTTTTTTATATATTTCTGTGCAGCATGTAAACAATGTTATGTGTATTCAGATACCATTTTTTACATGCCTTAAGAGTACGGCTGTGTGCAAACAATGTTAGGTGCATTCAGATAAAAAACTTTACGTGCACTTAGAGTATGGCTGATACGTTATCATAATATTTTGCTATAAAATTCTTTGTTTTCCGAAAAAAGTGCAATGCTTGAATTCAAAGGAGGTTCAAATTCATCTTCGGCATCAAGCGAAGACAGTCAAGATGAAAACATTGAAGAGAATTGCATCATAGAAAAGCAAAAGCTTGTCAGGACGTTATCAAAAGAGCAAATATGGAAGCCACTTAAAATGAAAGTACATAGAAAGCTGTCTGTTGAAACATTTTTAGGCACATAATGTCAAAGCTACGAAGCTTAATTGGAATCTCAGACAATTATGGAGGCCAAAACAAAAATTAATCTTTAGGTTAAGTGTGGCTTCGCTTGGCAGCTCTAGGTGCATTCGAGGAAATTGTCCTCATATTCCCACTAGTTGGGCATACTATGCTTCTCTCTTCTCTCTGATAGAGATTTTTCTATAGTAGAAAAATACTTTAGGACCCATTGCCAATATATCTATACTCCCGGTCCCGATGAATGGGAAAATGTTCTCAGATCTACTCAAAAGAAAGGATGAAAGTGAATGATTTTTTTAAAGGTGTCCACTAAGAGACAATATTTTCAGCAAAGCAATTTTTCAAAAGCACATGAAAAAAAATTGGTGTCAAGGAACATCGTGAAGATGCGATTGTCTTCAGAAGACCTCCATAATATTTTATGTCGGATAATACGAGATATCGAATACATATTCAGGCTTATTTTTTTCTGTTTCTCTAAACAAAAGAGGAAGACCAATGAACCTCAAAGAACTTCTCGTTCAAGATTTGGAAAAAAAGTACAGTTCCAATCTACCAATACAGATTAGTGAAAACTTGAACATATCCATTATTGCTGAAGTTGGATTTCTTCTGTATATATCACCCGTTTTATACAAATCTACAATCTAAACAAACATCTTTAATATATTTTAGTTTAAAGTTTCGTTGTTATGTGTTTTGCTCATAAAAGAATTTTTTGAAGTAAACAATGGCATCTACATAGCTTTTTCTGTAAAAAATGGATTATTTCCAACTGAAAAAAAATCACTTTCAACACTTTAATCAAATATACCCGAGACACACAGCACTTAATTAATGTAATTACTGCGTTTTTAAAATCAAAATATTTGCTACAGTAATTTCCCGCTTTTAACAACCCATCCATATCTTTGATTCTTAAAAATACTAGTTACCATTATTTACGCCGGAGTCCTTCAATTATAATTCATGTTCTAATTACCTTGGAACATTGGTACAAATATTGTATGATGCAGAAAAATTAGAGGTAACCCGGGCAACGCCGGGTAATAAGCTAATAACTAATAAATATGAATCAAAAACATGTTGTAACCCATTCGAATAAGAAAATTTGGAAGTTAGTATTAGGGCTGTAGAGGGGAGGGGGGGGGTCAAAGTCTGGACTTGGAGCCTTTACAATCACAGTTCTGAGCGTCATAGCTCTGTCAGGGTTCCGAAGTCGGAGTTGAAGTCAGACTGATTTTGGGGCACTGAGTTGTAGTCAGACTGATTGTGAGGTATAGGAGCCGGAGTCAGACTAATTTTGGGGTAAATTAGGTGGAGCAGAGGCTGTAAAATTTCCGGAGCCGGAGTCGGTTATTTTTCTTCCGGCTCCAGAGCCTTGGTTAATATAGACGTAGACAGTGGCAGGTCTTACAGCTTTTTGACAATCACACAAAATTTTCAAAAAGGTCATCTTTAAAAAATAAAGTTAATTTTTTGTCCTCCTATTTGGGATAGTTAGTATCCTGTCACCCTATATCACCGCCAGTGGAAAGTGACATCAGCTGCAAAATTGTAACTGCATTTTCAGATTTTTTTCAAATCCCATGTTTTTCTTTTGTTTTACTTCTAGAAGTATTTAAAATTTAATTATGTCATTTGCCTGAAAGCTTATACAATGTTACAATCCAATAACATTGCAAATATCCAATAATATAATCCAATAGCACTGTTTAATATCTAAGTTCGGTTAAGTCCCACATAAAATGAGAGACAATTTTGAAATCAATGTGATATACATACAAATAGGGGGGGCAGCCTATTTAACAAATCATGCTGTCTCCAATGCAAGTGTCATTTATTCACAAGAATTGATCCGTTATTGTTGCTTTTTTCCAAGTTATAACTTAAATTTTTCTTTTTTTTTGAATTAAGTTATGTTAGAAATCTGAATGATTTTTAGAAAGCCTTTCTAAAATCCGTTCAGATTTTTTATATATTAGAAAGAATGTCAGAGTTCATCGTTACGCGAGGGCGTTAAACTTATCGACAACAAGGTAATTGCCCTCTAAATTCCAGTTTATTAATTAACGTCAGTTCATTGAAAAGTTAAGTAACCCGTTTAATGCTATTTGTCAATAAGTTTGGTAAGATTAATTTTAACTAATTAGTCATTTATGCTGTTTACAACAAAATTACCATAATGTAAACAATAAATGATTTTTTTTTTGGAACAACACAATATAGAATTTTCTCTTCCTCAACTCTTGCTGATAAATATTTATAGCGGTACCGAAACTTAGTTTTCTTGCTCATGTAGCTTGTTCAACAAGTAAGAATGAAGTGAAAAATTAGAAGACAGTTAAGGTACAACTATAACATCGAAAAATGGTAGCTGAAGATCACCATCTTTTGCATTTAATTGTTTACTCAGACATTTTTATCTTTAAGTTCATATTTTCCACCTATACGAGTGGCAATTTTTGTTTAATAAAGAGAAAAATGTGTTGAATAAATGAGATTTAACAAGGGAAAATGTAAATGAATGAAAGTACTTCGTTATTAAAATGCTGCTAACGTGTGTTCTGAAATTAAAGACTTTCCTTTTTTTTGATGGGGAGGGGGGGGGCAGTTGCTTAATGTAGGAAACTCAAAACCTTTTCTCTCTCTCTTTTATTACACTGAACAAATTACTTATTTTATCCCTGCCACCTGCGTACGCAATATTCTTTCAACACTGTAAAAATAGCTGTTGTTTTTGCAGTATAATACAGTTAATTTTTTGTAACAAACTGTAAAAATTGCTAGCTTTACAGTAATAAACCATAAAATTACAAATTTTATAGCAATAAACTGTAAAATTTCTAATTTTACAGTTTAATTCTGTGCATTTTAGAGTTTCAAACTGGAACCTCTGCTGCCAGTATTATACTGTTGATTTTACAGTATAATACAGCTAATTTTGTAGTAATAAACTGTAAAATTGTGGTAATAAACTGTAAAGTTGCTGCTTTGCAGTAATAAAATGTAAAATTGCAATTTTTAGCCTATCGCTGTACCTTTTAAGTTTTGAACTGGAACATCTGCTGCCAATATTATACTTTAAAAGCAATAGCCTTTTTTTGCAGTAAACTTGTTCTTCAATAGCATTTTTTATTATTGTTTCTGTGCATACATATTGTATACCCGTTTCAATACTTCCATAAGTGCAGATTTTTATTTTTGATTTTATAGTGGTATTGTAGTGATAACATGTTGGGTGTTGAAATTAAATCCATCCACAAGAGGTTAAGCGCAGTACAGATATAGCCCTATGAATTTCAGCCTAGCATTCATACGCCATTTATTTATTTCTTTAAACTATAAAATAATATAGTTTGCGTTTATGATGGGTATTAAACTGAATGTTTGATATTTTCGTCTCACATATTTAATTGCGTGCGGAAATTAGTAATTAAATATCAAATAGAATTGTACTAGCGAATAGTTTTACCTACAGAAACTTCGGGCGTTTAGTGTTTCAGATTTGAAACTGAAGAGAGAATTTTACTGTTTGGATAAAATAATTACTATGGCTATTGCAAGTAGAATTTGTGATACAATTTCTTTGAGAAAAATTTTCGTTCCTATTTCCCGCTTCATATTAAACTGTAATTATTCAGCACAATTAAAAAATGTGTGTTGGATGCTTCATTTACTACAGCATCGCGTTTTTTAAATTTTTATCTTTTAAACTCTTTTGTTCTATTTCATTCTAAGAATTTAGGGGGGTCAAGGACATATTTAAGAGAGAGAGAGGGAACCACCAATCCTTCCCCCTCCCGAAATTAATTCCAAGCTACTTACTCTGAATGAAAATTTTAAAATTTTGAAACCTCAATTTATCAATAGCTTTACACTTCCCCAAATATATTCCTGCACATGGTGATTCTACAATTATGGGACAGTGTTCTGAGGAGGATTAGGACACGAAGCAATTACACATGAATATATGGTTGCAAATGCAATGCTGACGCTCTACGCGTACACAAAACCAGAAACTGAAGGCAGCGAAACCATCACAAATGTATCATACAAACCTGATTTTACTCAACATTTTGACTTTTAAGGAAAGTTAATAGCAGTTATTGAAATTTGCGGCCTGCTGCTGCAATGACATGAGGGAAGGGATAAGATTCGGGCGGGGCATTCTGTCTGAAATTTTTCAAAGTTAAAATTTTGAGTTGGCCCCTTTGGGGGATGCTCTCACAAGTTTACCTTCCATCAATTCCCTTCTTCAGCACTGAGTTGGAAAAACATTGCTATAGCGATCATTTTTCTTTATTTCTGCAATAAAGAGTCATTTTTTAATTTATTGCTTTTTTCTTTCTTTCTTTTCTTCCTATGAATGTTAGTTTTTTGGTTCAGACGGAATATTTCTTTGAAAAGACTGTGGTCCTAAAGAAAGATGATCTGAAAGAAAAGCTATGCAGAAAAAACTAAACTGGGAGCTGAATAGTAAATTAAAGTAAACAAATAAATAAATCAAGATGAAGTTGCACCTCTAGCGCGTAAGAATTTTCCAAGCCCTATTCTCGCGAATGCTCTGGCTTAGTGCTGCAAACAAAATATAAGTATTAAGAGTACCATGGGAATTTTTATAGCCAAATTAAAACTACTAATTTTACGACTTTGTTTTGGAAGAATTATTGTTCAGAACTCCTTAGGTAATAAAAAGAGTACTTATACGCATAGTCGACAAATAAAGCTCTTCATTTTTTATTTACTTATTTATTTTGATGCATTTTTACTTTTTTATAGAGCAAACTCTCTACATAACAAACCACCTGTTTTTCATTTTCAGCAAGCTACAAAGCAACCAAAATTTCTCCACTTTCTCCCTGAATAGCCCTCTCTAGATCAAAAGTGCGCATGCCTTCTATCCGTCCACTCGTCAAAAAACTTTCTTCTTTCGCCCCCCTCCCCCCCTGAGGCACCCACCTTATTTTGTTCTATCGTTGAATCGATTTTGTTGCCGCTGAGAGGACAAAATGTATAATGCATAAGAAGATCTATTAAAAAAGGGAAGTTCTTGAGCGACAAAAGAAGCACTTAAGAAAAGGATGCTCTACATCTGGCGACTTTTCCTTCAGATAACAACGTTGGCGACTTTTCTAATATATTTTTATTAATTTCAAACGGAATGAAAATTATGCCAACTGATTGTACGAATATATACACTGAAGTGACAAAAGTCATGGGATAGCAATATGCAAATTTTCAGATGGCAGTAGCATCGCATAGAACAGGTATAAATGCGCAGTGCTTTTACAGAGCTTTCATTTCTGTTCAAGTTATTCATGTGAAGAGGTTTTAACGTGATGATGACCGCACGATGTGAATTAACAGACTTTGAACGCGGAATGTTAGTTGGAGCTAGACGCATGGTTCATGCCATTTCGGAAATCGTTAGAGAATTCAACATTCCCAGATCCACTGTGTCAAGAGTGTGCCGAGAGTATGAAATTTCAGGCATAACATCCCACCATGGACAGCGCAGTGGTCGACCGCCTGCACTTAAAGATCGAGACCGGCGACGTCTGCAAAGAGTCGTAAATTCTAACAGACAAGCAACACTGCGTCAAATCACCGTAGAAATCAATGTGGGACGTACAATGGACGTGTCTGCTAGAACTGTGCGGAGAAATTTGGATTTCTTGGGCTATTCCAGCAGAAGACCGACTCGAGTGCCTTTACTGACAGAACGACATCGCTTGCAGCGACTCTCGTGGGCACGTGAGCATATCGGTTGGTCCCTAGATGAATGGAAAACCGTGGCCTGGTCCGATGAGTCACGATTTCAGCTGGTAAGAGCCGATGGTAGGGTTCGAGTGTGGCGCAGACCCCACGAAGCCATGGACCCAAACTGTCAGCAAGGCACTGTTCAAGCTGGTGGTGGCTCCGTAATGGTGTGGGCTGTTTTTTCATGGCATGGACTTGGTCCTCTAGTGCGACTGGACTGAACATTGACTGGAAATGCTTATGTGCAGCTACTTGGAGATCACTTGCAGCCATTCATGGACTTCATGTACCCAAACAACGATGGGATTTTTATGGATGACAATGCGCCATGTCACCGGGCCACAACTGTTCGCAATTGGTTTGAAGAAAATTCTGGACAATTCCAACGAATGATTTGGCCACCTAGATCGCCCGACATGAATCCCATTGAGCATTTATGGGACACCATCGAGAGGTCTGTTCGTGCCCAAAATCCTGCCCCATCAACGCTTTCACAATTATGGACGTCTATCGAGACAGCATGGCTCAATATTCCTGCAGAAGACTTCCAACGACTTGTTGAGTCCATGCCACGTCGAGTTGTTGCACTTCGCCGGGCAAAAGGAGGGCCGACACGATATTAAGAGGTATCCCATGACTTTTGTCACTTCAGTGTATTTCAACTACAGTTGAACCTGTTTAGCTCGAGCCTGCTTATCTCGAAAACCTCTCTATATCTAAATTTTTTAATTTCCCTGCTTTTACAGCATACATTTAATGTTTTTCTCATGTTTATCTCGAATGATTTTTCCCGAAAACCTCTATATCTCGAATTTTGACGACTCTCATTTTTGAATTTCATCTCCAGCCACCTTTATCAATGCTATAACTTGGAGACAAAAATTATCTTCTGCACAATCATTCAAAGACTATGTTCGTACTTTAAGGTATGCATTAACTTACTACCTATATAGTCATTACAATTAGTAAAACGTGGACTCACAACACGTCGTACAGTAAAATATTCAACAATATCAATGTAAAACAATGTATTAAGCATTTTACTTTGTTCCAATTGCTTATTTTTATACATTTTATCACAGCCTCTGTATCTGGAAACCTCCGTATCTCGAATTTTTCTTCCGTCCCGTGAAATTCGAAATAGACAGGTTTCATTGTATTAAATCTGTGGTCAGATGGCAAAATGTTTCAATTTATTTTTTTGATTGAGTTTTTTTACGTTAGCAATGTTATGTATTTTCACAAACAACCTATAACTACAGATAATTATAGTTTCTGAATTACTTCTGACAAATTTGACGGAGAAAGAAAATTTTTATGACTTTTCTTGTTTCATTGAACTTCAAAACTTCTGTTATAAAAATTTGCAAAAAAAAAAAAAAAGACTCTCATTGACTCACACAAATATAAAGACTCACACAAATATAATACAAAACAAAGAAAAAAAGTACGAAACAAATTTGAAAAGGAAATGAAAATAATAATTTGCTTCCGAATTTAATTATTGAGTTAATCAAATTGAGTTATTAATTTAAATATTTTTTAATTATTGAGTTTCACATTTTTAAAGATGCATTTTAGTCTGTCTATTATTCAATATCAGCTTGAGTCAAAAATCTTATACATATGCCGATTCTGTCCTCATTTTTTTGTTATTCATTATTTTGCTTTTCCTAACTACTCAGTCTTCATCAACATTAAAAAAGAAACTATTAAGGTTGCAATCGACACCTATTAAAGTCCTATAATTATTTCCAGGGATCTTAAAATTAACACTAAACTTCAAAATTATGACTAGATTTTTTTTAATAACTCAGAGTGTTTAAAGTATCAGATACGCCATTTTTTTACATTATGACAAATGGAACAGGATCTTAACTTTCTTGACATTTGTGTCATTCTAGTTTACAGGTCAAGGCTCATGAAGTAAATAAAGACAAAGAGTAACTTATCAGTTAGTCTTTGAGAAACACTATTTTTAACGATATTTCTTACTTTCATCAAAATTGTAGGACTTTTAAAACTTTCAGGCAATATTAAAAGGAAAAAAAAAATATTATTTACATCCTACCTTTTTTGTAGTAATTTTAGCCCTTTAATCTAGATTCTTAATGGTAGCAACATTTTTCATGTTTAACATGAAAATATTAAGGATTTTCATTGTTAGAAACCTGTGACTTTGATACCTTTTGCACAAAACACTGGTCACTACTTTTATATTTCCTTGGCGACTTTGGCATCTTTTTATCAACAACAACCCTGAAAAATTCTCTCTAGTTACAGGTGCTACGGCTTTTTTCTTTACCTTTACGATAAAAGTGGCTTTTCTTGACCGCAGATGGACCACAAAACGTTATTATGGTTAAAAACCTTTCTCTCTTTTCTAAAGCCTAAAAAGAGGGAAGATATACAAGAGGATAGACACTTTCATTTTCTAAAAAAGGGAGCTGCCTAACTTTCAGAAGTCGTCTCCTCTTTTGTAGAGGGAGAAGTGTGTCTCCCTTCTGAAGAAAGGCCGACGGGGGGACTGGGGGGGGGGGGGTTTGACAAACAAAACTCTTGAAGATGCGATGATCCTATAATTGTGAGAGATTTTCGGATATCTTCGAGGATTATTTTGAAAGGATTTATGTGCAACTTTGGTCATGGAAAAGTTTTGGTTTCTCTGTTCAACACATATTGTACTGAGATATGAAGTAGGATATCCGTGTTTTTTAAAAAAATAAAATATAAGTTTTGTAGTATCAGAAGAAAAAAAAAATTCTCTGACTATAAAGAAAAATAAGCTTTACCATATTTTTTGAAGCTTTGCTTTATGTGAATGATTACGCTGTTTGTTAAAAATATCCTTGATATAATGCTTGTTTATTGAGCAAACAGCTTTTATATTACAATTTCTGAAACTCAAAATCAGACTGACGTAAGTTACTTTATCACCATTTTGCAGGAGAGCGACAAAAAGTTTGTCTGGTGCATACAAAGATTGGGACTTGTGCTCTTTTAAAACTGATAAATAATTATGAAGGATGAAGTTAAAAATACAAGACAACGTGTTCAAAAGTACAAATGAAATATTAAAAAAGATTTTGAAAACTCTAGAAAATAGCTATTTCGGGGTTATTACAAATGAAGCCCCATCATCAGTGCGAAAAAAGGATGGTTCAACTGACCACAGTTAAGTGAACAAAGACACACGAAGGTTTTCGACTGCTTTTCTTACTGCTTTTCTTGCTGCTGGTTTCGACTGCTTTTCTTACAAATTATGAAGGATTTTTTTTTTAAAATAGGCTGAATGCAGGATAGAATTCTATATGAAATGCAGTATAATAACCTGAAAATTGCCATTTTTGGAGTTATGCTAGTCCGGCCCTGGTGTACAAATTTTTCCCAGGCGGAAAAAGGCCTTGAATATCTTCTTTTAGAAGTATCATATCTACAAAGCAATATGATCCAAAAATTGATAGATGAATATTTGATTATATTGAAGAATATTTAACCTAATTTTGTTTCAGACCTGAATCAAAGCCTGATAATCATTTAAATTAGTGATAAGTTAAAAAAAATGAGTCTAAAAAGCATATTAATAAACATTTTAACAAGTTTGTTTCATATCTGAATCAAAAACTAACAAACGTTTCAGATAGAGATAAAATTTACAAAAATCATATTTAATGGAAAACTTATAGTTTCTTCGACAACTTTGAAGTTGGTATGAATTATTATTTACAATGAGTTACGTGTCAGTAAATTATGCAATAATACTTATTGGAAGTATAAACAATAGGTCTTATTTATTATTATGAATTACAGCGACAAATTATTCAATTTCTTAGAAGTTGCTATAAAACTGTCAAGTTTATTCATCAAATTTTTCAACTTAATTTGGAGTATTACCCTGCGTATAGAAAGAAACAAAATGAGTAGAAGGTATTTTTACCGTGAATGTTTAATTGTTGCTTTTTAAAACGTCAAAAATTCACTGATAGATCTTTATACTTACATCAATTCTTTACAGTTATCAAAATTAGAAACTGATAACAAAATTTTATCCCCATAACCTAGTTCTCAAACTAAAACAATTTCCTAATTTGTAAAAGCTTGAAAGCTATCCTCAAACAATAAAAATATTTCCTCGTAAAGCAAATTAGATGTAAATAAATCTTAGGTAGAACTATTTTTGAAAAAGTCTTGCTTTCACGATCTAATGTCATTTTTCATTTCACTTTCCGAACCCTGTCAATAATGAGGTATCTTTAACTAGGTAATAAATTTCTATTAGCGTCAGAATCTTTAACCAGATAATTTATTGCAATTAGTGCCTGTCTAAGACATTTAAAAAGGGTGGTTGCTAAGTCTGTCAACCAAATTAATTATGTTTGATTAATTAAGTTTATGGTATTTTTTAGGAGCCGGATTTAAGTTTTTCCAAGATGTATTTCCATGGGAATTTGTTGTTTCTCCATTACGTGTGCTACGGATGCATGGCACAAAATATATAGTAGGAAAGAGTACCAGGCTCCACCAAAGAGGAAACACGTAAAAACCGTTGTGTTGATTAAAAATGGAAAATAATGTCTAATACTTTTCTTAATGTAGGTCTAAATGCTGTATTAAATCGATAAGTACTAACAAATACGAAATAAATTACTTGTCATCAAAAAGCAAATTTGTCAATTGGTGGTGAATTTCCCTGACAACAAGAGAATTCCCCCCCCCCCTGTTATGTTAAGTGGGGCACAGACAGGGACGTCATTTCAAGTTTTTCCAGGGGGAGGGGGCAAAGGGTCCAAACACAATGCAATTTCATCGGAAAACATAAAAAACCACGCCCATTTATATGTAAATACATTGATTTCTCAAAGTCAGGGGAGGGGCAATTGACCCCCCCCCTGCCCCCCCTAAATGACGGGCCTGGGCACAAAGATACAATGCCGATTATAAAACTTTTTATAATCGGGAAAAGTGGTAGTAATTCGCTAAATTAATGCAAATCAAAACTGAGAGACAAAGCAAATGATAAAATAAATTTAAAATTAAGAAAACGAGATTTTGCATGATTCTGTGTCACACTTTCGGCTTAGTACTAACAATCGTAGTAATCAGTAGAAAACAGTAAATAATTACTGGACGTTAGTCCAGACACTTCTTTGCATACCACTACCTCTGGGAAAAATTACTACCAGTGCACCCTGCTTGGCCTGGGTGTTGCGCTGGGGCATTTTACCCAGCGGTGCGTGCAAGCCTGAATTACTCCAGCCTTATTTCAGAGTTGACTTTAAACAGATGTTATGAATTTGGATAATATAGCAGTAAAAACAATTTAATTGCACTGGGTCATTTTACCCAGCGGTGCGTGCAAGCCTAAATTACTCCAGCCTTATTTCAGAGTTGACTTTAAACAGATGTTATGAATTTGGATAATATAGCAGTAAAACAATTTAAATCCAACTTAAATGACACAATAGTGATAGTGTAAAATCAAAGTTAAGATGTTTTTGTGATTTATGCTTCTTTTTTTCCTCAAAGTGTAAGATTGCAAGGGACTTGGATGAAGATACATTATGTCCAAAAAAAAAGAAAAAGCGTATAACGTAATAATAGCTTCGGTAGCCTACGGAAAGTGACTTCTCCACAAATCATCCAGACATTAACATAAATTTCTCACATTTTCCTATAAATTCACACTTTTCCATCTTTTCCCTCAACACGTCAACAAAATATTACAAAATCTTTCCAGCAGACCCCAGTTTTTGATAACATCATTAAGAGTACAAAAGAGCATAAATATTTCGATGGGTGTACAGCAATTTTCATCAAGCAGTCTTTCGCTGATTTATATTGGCCATAAATACTTCAGAACTTATTGTTCACTGCACTAAGAGCCATATTTTTGCGGAAAGGTGTTTTCTTTTCCTTGCCCAGAATTAAGCTGCGGGAAGCTATAAAAAGAAAAAAAGAAAAAGCAAAAAAGCTGGGACGCCTATTTTGTTTTATAGGCACCGGTAGCTGTTAATAACAACTTTTCTTAATCGTAAAAGAAGTGAAATGTAGCAAAAGAAGTGTAACACTGTCTTAATTGTAATCCTTGTTATACGTAGTCGGCCAACATCAAAGGAAAGACAAGAAGATTATTTTTTTAAATCTTCTGTGAGCATTATTTATAGTTGAGGCATACTTATTTATTCCTGCTGCTTGCTTATCTGTGTTTGTCAAGTGAATGGCGATTTTTTAAGCAACATGGATTTGTCGCAAGCAATGTATTTGTCTTGTGTAACTTTTAGGCAAAGTAAAATCTGGGGAAAATAATTGAATCGTTTATTTCGAAAAGGTAACATCTCTATTTTGATTTCCTCTGTCTCTTTAGAAAATTAAACAGCGCACGGTTATATTTTTGAATGTCATAATCAATGAAAAAATGCCTTTAGTTAAGTACACAATTACTGCAATAATTTACCAAATAACCATTGATTATGACATTCAAAAATATAACCGTGCGCTGTTTAATTTTCTAAAGAGACAGAGGAGATCAAAATAGAGATGTTACCTTTTCGAAATAAACGATTCAATTGAATCAATGTCTTTTAAATGGTCTTGAAATATCTTCCGTAATAACTTACTTCTAAACATGATTACAGGTTCCCTTTTGAGTTGAAATTTTTGTTTATGTTCAGCACAGTGCTAGGGGAGAGAAAATCCAGCCGGCAACTTTGGGGTTGGGGGGGGGGGGTGTTGGGGGGGGGTTGGGGGGGGGGTTGGATTTTAACGTTGTTCCTGAATTCCTTTCGTTGAAAGAAGGTGTTTAAGGGCGGAAATTTCAAATTTTTGACCCAACTAGGAAAAACATACTTTCGGCACTGGCTCAGCATGATTTATTTTAGTTTTATGTCTGAATAAAATCAACGCAAATAAGCACGCAATTTTACAGTTCAATTAATTTTTAACTAAAATTTAATCCGCAAGATTTTCTCAAGTGCAAGAGATAGGAAAATTTTTTCGTAGTTTTGTTGTAAATAAACTAAGTTTTTCTTTTTTTTAATTTCTACAGTTTTTGCCGTTTTAGGCTGCCTTTTTTCTTTTCTGCTGACTGTTTCTAACCGTCGGTGGTTGCGTATGTCAATAGAAAATACAGTAGATTTTAATATCTTACAAAATATTTACTAAGTCCTTTGATATGAAAAATAAAATTCATTTTATGTCTGTGTACTTTAATAAATAGCATACTTTTCCAGGAATGTCTGAAATAAAAATTATTTTCAGAAATTTGCTGAATTATTTTTTAACAAATTACATATTTTTCCCATGTCTATGTGTTCGACCAAAAAGTGTAACGAAAATCAGTCTACTCCTTTTGTGTCGTGTAAACCAATTTTTGGTCAACAAGGCATCTTTTTTCTTTTTTGCTCCTTTTAACGTCGCCTAAAAAAAGCTCTTTTATTTTTCTTTTATACTTATATTCGTCATACGAAATTACTTTATTTTTTAACGAATTTCAAAAAGAGTTTTAATAAACTTTCAGTTAATGGTTAATATAAATTGGAAATAAATTTTACCATCGTGGCGACACTATTCAAACATACTACGATAAAAAAAGAAAAAGGTTAAATAGCTCCTCAAACTTTCATTTTATTACATAATTTGGCTTTAACATTACAGCTTAATATTCTTTAAATTAGTTTAAAGAAAGTAAAAAATACGTTTTTAGATGCTCTTGTAATAAATACATCAACATGTAAATTTAAGTAATATAGTTTATATAATATAGTGTAGCCTTTAGTATTAATAATAGTAAAAAATATATTCTCGTCCCCGCTTAATCGGGTAACGGATAAACGAATACCCCGCTTATACGAATAAAACCGTCCGGAACTGAGCATTTTTCATTGGCACAATGTCAAATATCCCTGCTTAATCGAATAATTTCTCCGGATAATCGAACAATATTTGTCAGCTTTTGCAAAAATTTTTGCTAAGAAAAATGCCGAATAAAATAAAAGTTTTCCAACTAAACCTTGAGCAAGCAAACCACTATTGAGGACTGTTTCAGAAAATAAAAGTGAAAAGGGGAAAAACATTTTTTTTTTTTGTAACACAAGTTGTAAGTTACTTTTTTATGATTTTCATATGGCCGTACAATATTTATTAGAAATGAGTTCGGGCTCACTTTTGAAGGCCCGAACCCGCCCAAGCCCGAAAATTTTTAATCCGAGTCTGCCCGAGACCGAGTGATATTGTCTTGTTTTGAGCCCGACCCGGCCCGAGCCCGAGTGTATCAAACACCAATATATATTTTTAATTTCCACTTGGGATGCACTGCCATATGGTATATCGTAATAGCAATCGGAAATATATTATAAGTGGGTGCTATCTTTTTGAATTATTATTATTATTATTATTATTGCTGCCATTAAGAAAATCTGTTCTCACGCTCTTTAAGTACCCCAATATTTTATTCCGTGAACGTTGTATTTGTATAAAAACTGACTATCTTAATATGAGATCGAGCCCGAGCCCGCCCGAGCCCGAAAGTTGCTTGAAGTTAAAAGGCCCGAGTCCGTCTCGGGCTCGGACTTTCGGGCTCGGGCCGAGCCCGGCTCATCTCTAATATTTATACTCAATTATTATACTATTTTGTTGTTTACTTATTTCAAAATCTTTTTAGCAGTAACATTAATTGTTTTCTTTATATAGCTATTTCTTTGTTAATACTGCGTTTGAGACGAAAGTTGTCAAAATTTAAAGGTAAAAAATGTTCCCCGCTTAATCAAATACCCGCTTAATCGAGTAAAATTTCTTGGAACCGACAGTATTCGTTTAAGCGGGGCCGACAGTATTACTTTTATATTTGCAAGGAACGTGAATTTTATCTTTTATTCAGAGTTACATACAAACAACTGAAACACTTATAATACTCGTAAATCAACCTGTAATATAGTTTAGCCTTTAGTTTCAACAATAGTATTCCATATATTTCTTTTATATTTGTAAAGAACGTGAATTTTATCTTTTATTCAGAGTTACATACAAACCCACAAGTGAAACTAATAGAAGCGTATTAAAAAGAGATTAGTTTTTTTTTAAACTTAACTTTTGTTTTCTTTTGTTTTGAACTAGTGTTTTTTCCACGCTCTTCAACATAATATTACTGTCTCTCTAAATCAAATGCTTTACTCATTTCTTCTACTCCTAGCTCATACCTAGCATGAAACATCATTTTCCGTTGCGAATGAAGTCCCCCATTAAAACTAAATACCACACACAACATCAAATTTTGAATCTACCCCATGCATTTTCTTCTGTCGGGAACATCAAAGGAAAGAAAGACAGAGGATTTTCATAATCGGCCGTAAGTATAATTTATGATATGGGCTTACCGACTTTCAATTAAAGCTCAATGCCTATGTAAGATGGCTTTAAAGATTTTAAGAATTCATTGCTAAAAACCGTGCAGAGGAAGTTTTATAAGCAAGGCGGTCATTTTATAGCATTTTAAGCTCAAATACAATACAAACAAAAATGTTTTGCGTTTTGGGATGAATTTAAATTTTTTTTATGTGGCGTCAAATTAACTTTTAAGCTAGTTTCAAATCAACTACTCAATGAATGAATCAATAAAATGCAGCTAAATAAATAAATGAATGAACTATAATGAGAAACTAAATAAATAAAATAGAGGCAAAACGAGAAAAATGTGTCAATAAGATGCGAAAAGAGTTGTCTTTAATAAAATAGATAAATAAATATAAATAGATAAATAAAACAAACAAAATCATTAAGACCCGAAAAAACAAATAAATAATTATATGAAATTACCCGCGGCACATTAAAATCAAAAGGCAACCTTGATTGTTCAAACAAAAAAAAAAGGGGGGGGAAGAAAGAAGAAGAAAAAAAAAATATAAGGGGAAAAAAAGAAAAAAAAAAAGACGCCGAAGTAAGAGAAAGAGAGAAATAAAGAAAGAGGCAGATAAATAGGAAATTAAATTTCAAAATAAGGCTTAATATATCGTAATAACTTATGGGAACACAAAAACTAGCAAAGGAAAAACCATGTACAATAATTGTAGTGGTTCTTACAAGCTTGAACACTTATTCAAAGTATCAAGAATAATATTAATAATTTTTAAAAGAAGCAACTATGTATTTTAGAAATGTTCAGACTCTGGGAGCTTAAAAGTGCTTCGTGCAAATACCAGAAAAAATGCCCATTTATAAATAGCCTTTCCAATGGGCACTGGCCCGTATCACACCACTGGTTCTTACTGATAACAATACCTGTTATATATTGTGAAAAAATAAGAAAAAAATTAAATATGAGCAAAATTATTGACACTGAATATTTTAATAAAAACAAATAGATCCTACTGTCCAACCTTGAAAACCGCGCCTAGCACTCGCGAACAGTTACACTAAAAAAAGGGTAGATCGGTAGTGTGTGATAACTTTTCAAAGTTTTCAATTTAAAACTTGCATTTGCATTTAAACTTCCTTTTGACAAATTCAACTAAACCATGTATTTGAAATTAGCATCGTTCCACGTTGTTTGACACGGCTCAAAATGCTTTTTATTATCCTTCTCTTTTTATTGCTAACCTACCTAGCACCCCTATTTTGGTAAGATCAGAGAAGACCTGTGACGCATGCGTAAATGTGCGAAAGGTTTTACCAAAGAAGATCAGACAGTATTTAAAAAGTTCTTTTATGATGATTACGAAAGAACGATATTTTTCCTCATTACAATTTTCGATTGAAGCTATATTCAAAATTTCTCAGTAATTTTTGCAGCCTGAAACTTTGTAAAGTGCTGTTGGTTATTCATTTGTGTTTACAAAATGTCTGTATTCTAATTATTTGAAACAGTACTTTTAACATAAATTTCAGAATACTTAAAAGGTTAACCTCAACTTTAACCCATTAATGCCTATCGTCTCTTTTTAGGGACGGTCCGAAAATGGGTTTGAATTTCCCCAAAATGAACATTTCAACCAAATCATAGTGTTCAATGAGTACCTTGGTATTCTTTCAATTCGTTATAAACAGATCTCAGCACATAACCATTGTAAAGATAATTTAATATGATCTTTATCAAAAATTGCATCGTTCACAATCTCAAGAAAAAAAGCTAAGTTTTTTAAATTATTCCCAGCTTCCCAGTTTATGTTAATTGCTGCTTTTATTTCTTCTTGTAAAATGTCTTTTTAAATATTATATCGTAGGTAGAAAAAAATTTTAGTAAAAAAGATATGTACCCTCTGGGGTCTATCGCAACTTTTAAGAGACGATTTTTCTTTCCTTAATAAAAACATTATTTTTTGCATAATATTTTTTTTTTAATTATTTTTTCTGTCCATTAGACACTGTTTGTAACCAGTATACAAAATATCTTTGGAAAAAAAAGTCAGGCATTAATGGGTTAAGAAGTCACACATGTACTGTCTGATTTCCTTATACTAAAATGCAACGTTTCTTAACAAAAACATCGTGATGTCAACGTGACGTTAGCCTATGAAAAACGAGCTACATAAAACGTCACGCCTACTTGGCTAATAAGAGGAGATCGCTGACTGCTTGTGAGCTCTTATTGGCTCCGCCCGTAGTGACGTCAGTGCCAAGTTAAGCTGCATTCTAGTATAGACAAAACCTTCCGCGTATTTACGCGTGCGTCAGGTCTTCTCTGATCTTACCAAAATAGGGGTGATAGGTAAGATAACAACAAGGGAAAGAATTTTAAGAAGCATTTGGAGCCGAATCAAACAACGTGGAACGATGCTAATTTCAAATGCATAATTTAGTTAAATATGTTAAAAGGATAGCGAAAATGCAAGTTTTGAATTGAAAACTTCAGAAAGTTTCCACTCACAATCCATTACCCCTTTTTCAAGTGGAATGGTTCGCGAAGGCTGAACGCGGTTTTCACGGACGGACAGTATGTAATTTATTAAGAAATCTTTTTTGTCATTACCTATTACTTTTTAATGCAACATATGAACTGTCACGTGCGGGACGAAACGGCTACTTTTTTGTGGAATAGCCCAAACATTTTTTTTTCAGATGTTTAAATTATTATTTCTCAACAAATGAGTTACTTTTTATTTACATCTTAGCTTTAGCTTTCAAAATCTGCAAATGTGTTTCGTCATTGCTAAATTAATGGACCAAAAAATAACTCATTCATAAAGACGCGTTACAAGAGGTTGACTTTGGATTTCCCGCACGTGACGCATGCAAATAAATTAAATTTTAAACGACAAAAATATTTAATGAAAATATAACAGAAACAGGGGAATCTTTGCATCAAATGGCAACATTAAAAAATGTGGTAATTCCTGTTCAGTTAAAATGTTATATGACCTATAACAAAATGTTGAGTCTAATTGTCTCGCACGTGACGCTTGAATGGCCCAGTATTTTACTCAGTCAACAATACTGTACCTCAGAACCAGAACGTAAGTCCAAAAATGGCGATTTTCACTTTTTTGCTTCATTGTATGTAGAATCTTATTCCACATCCACCCATTGAAACAGTATTCTATAAAACAAATTCCTTCACAGTCATTTAGCAGCGTGAAAAGAGCAAGAGTCCTATCCTTTGCATGTATCCGACAATCTTTGTCGCCTTCTACTGCAATATGGCGAAAATAGACTTACGTTAGTCTGGTTCTGAGGTACAGAATATTCTTTAATTATTTGATATTGATGTTGCGTTACAAATTATTTAGGCATCGATTTAATATGAAACAAGGAGAAAAGAAATCCCTCGTAGAAATGATAGCTTACAAACCCAAGTAGCACACTTCGTTTTTTAAGGCAGGGATTCAAGTGAAACAGCACTGCGATCGCTTCGAATTGCAATCGCTACTGCAAGTGTATCAACATTATCATCAACTTAAATTGGCATGACGTCACTACGGGTGGAACCAATAAGAGCTCACAAGCACGCAGCGATCTCCTCTTATTCGCCAAGTAGGCTGTGACGTTTTATCTAGCTCGTTTTTCATAGGCAAACGTCACGATGTTTTTATCAAGAAACGTTCTAATGTAATTCATTTCCAGTAGCGATTGTAATATGCGATGGCCTGTTTCACTTGAATTCCTGCCTAAAGGTTGTAAAATGGTTATTAACGTTGTGACAACCGCTTAAAAACGTTTATAAAACGTTTAAAGGTTTTTTTGTGCTACCTGGGAAGGGACTGCTACACTGTAAAAATGAATGTTGTTTTTACAGCGCAATGCGGCTAATTTTACAGTAATTAACTATATAAATTGCTAATTTTACAGAACTAAACTGTAAAAGGGCTAATTTTGCAGTTTACTACCGTGCATTTTACAGTTTTAAACTGGAACTTCGGTTGCCAGTATTATACTGTTGTTTTGATGAAACCTTTTGATGAAAATGTCGAGTGATCAGTGAAGTAAGAACATTACTGCTTTTCATTCTTACTTTAACATTGAAAACATTAAAAAAAAATATCCTTAAGAGGTTTCATTGCGCAAAAATAAGTTAAAAAACTTGTCTATCAGTGTCGAAATTGTTCACGATATTATTTTCATTGACTATTTTGCAGTAAAAATATGCGTACCACTGAGCAGTTATTACCGTGCATTTTACAGTTTTAAACTGGAACTTCGGTTGCCAGTATTATACTGTTGTTTTGATGAAACCTTTTGATGAAAATGTCGAGTGATCAGTGAAGTAAGAACATTACTGCTTTTCATTCTTACTTTAACATTGAAAACATTAAAAAAAAATATCCTTAAGAGGTTTCATTGCGCAAAAATAAGTTAAAAAACTTGTCTATCAGTGTCGAAATTGTTCACGATATTATTTTCATTGACTATTTTGCAGTAAAAATATGCGTACCACTGAGTAGTTATTACCGTGCATTTTACAGTTTTAAACTGGAACTTCGGTTGCCAGTATTATACTGTTGTTTTGATGAAACCTTTTGATGAAAATGTCGAGGGATCAGTGAAGTAAGAACATTACTGCTTTTCATTCTTACTTTAACATTGAAAACATTAAAAAAAAATATATCCTTAAGAGGTTTCATTGCGCAAAAATAAGTTAAAAAACTTGTCTATCAGTGTCGAAATTGTTCACGATATTATTTTCATTGACTATTTTGCAGTAAAAATATGCTTACCACTGAAAGCAAAAGAAATATTTTCTCATTTGTTTTTAGAAACTATTCACAAAATATTTATCTACACCAAGTTCAGGTTAGTCTCTTTATTGACGTACTTTTCTAATGGGATTTCATTCTCTGTTTAAAAAATGCAGTTCTTGTCCGTCCCCCCACGACAATTATTTTTAGTCTTATTATTTATGTTTCCTGGAATGAAAAAAAGAAAAAGAATATGTTTAGCTCAATCTCTAAACTGCATTTTAACCGTTGGTTCTCATTTTCAGCGGCTAAATTCGCCACTTTATTTTCCTTTACTCGTGTAAAACCAATATTTCCTTTTAAGAGGGCTCGTAATGAATAGGATTTATTGTTCTAAGACCTCTACGTTCAAAAGTACTTCTATTTGCTCACTGGACACGCTCTTGAAAGCTAAGAAGGCACTAATAAGCTATTCTGTATTCCAATCTTTTCGATTACAGCGATGAAATGGATTTCGTTGCTTTACCTGCGACCGTGATGGAAACTTCATTCCAGCATTAATATCTTTCCGATTTTTTTCCTTTCCTAATAGATTTACACCCACTTTGAGCCACAAGCCAATCTCTTTTCCTTCATTTACTTTGAATTATTAGACTAACTCCCTTTGGCAACACCGGTGAAATATAGCATCGGTAGTCAGCAACTCGATCACTACGGGGTCCTCTTTGGTGATTTAGGGGGCGCGGAATAACTAACTTTTATGGACCGAATCGGCGGTGCTCAATTACTTGCTTTGTGCAGCCATGAAATACTGCGTTCTGTGAGGTTTTTTTATTTATTTATTTTCTCAGTGGGAGAGGAAAAAAAGAAAAAGAGCTGGTCGAATTCTTTTTTGTTGCTGATGTGTTTCTTTATTGGTGAATGATCTTCGCAACTGGTCTACCTCAATTATTTTCCTTTTGGTATCACCGCTTTTGAAAATAAAAGATAAATTCGACGTCGATTTTTCATGATTCTGTTAATACATTTATCTTACTAATAAAACGAAAAAAATGAAAAAAAAAAACCACATTTCCATTGATATCAAAAAAGTTTAATTATTTTTTGCGTGGATACCATTGATAACAATAAAAAAAAAACCGCTCTACTATGTCGCAATTTGCAGCTAAAAGGTGATGGTTAATCTTTATTCTGAGATGACTTTGAAAGTATATGGTTATAAGCAGCGTTGCGAGTATCCTCACATCATAAGTTAAATTTGAAATCGTAAAATCCAAAGCTATGCTTATTAACTTCATTCTGAGGCGATAGACTTTGTCTATTTTTTTAAATAAGATTTTCAGAGTAAAAATTGCATTTTATTCAACATTATGTGCTGTATATTTTCTTTTAAGAACATATTACACAAAATTCACATAAAGAGATTAAACTATTTTGATTTAGAAAAAGTGTCTCTTTTAGTCGCAGCGTAAGATCATTATTTTAATAAGGTTTATAAAAAATCACTAAAAGCACAATTTTTAAAAATTAGTTATAGGAAAAAAAATCCTCTTGATAAAAGGCTAATGAAAAAAGTACTGGTGATTACAAATGAATAAGGAAAAATAATTTGTAAAGCAATTTTGTTTTTTGGTTCACATCGGATCCTGATGTCACTGGAGACCACATTTGAGAAATTTTCAATATTGCAAATCCGTCTCTGATTAGAAACTGGTTGCCATTCCAGTCTTTACAACTCATTATACTCATATAATATGAAAATACAAGTAACAAGTTCTCGTTCGCCGTAAGTTGATTTTGAAATTATCTGGAAAGTGGTCTTGGTAAAGAGACTTTGAAAATTCGCAAACAAGCATTAGTAGATCCTCATTAACTCATTTGTAAGCTGAAAGAAGAAGAAGAAAAAATTAAATTATAAGGTATCTTGGGGAATAAAGCCACTTTAAAGTTCTACCATTTCTCACGGCTTAGTTTCAGTCTTATGTTTCCAAACAAATGTAGGATTTGTAGAAAAATAATTTAAAATATTTTATATGCAAGAGAGAAAATTTTATCAGATGAGTACTCTCAGAATAAAGTGGCGAAATGTCTCGACAGAAGATTTTCGGCATTATTACTCACTTATGTGGTTGGTAACGACCTGTAACAAAACTAAAAAATAAGATTTAATAATGACATAGACATTTTCTAATTTAAAATGACTAATTGCTCTTATTTACTATTAACTGCATAATCAGGATGCGTTAATAATCATTTAATATTTTATTCCCATGGCATAAAACAGTAACTGCATTTAAAACACAAATATTTTTCTTGATTCTATTTGGTTAAACCATCACATTTCATGAACATATGTCCCTCACATTATATATCAGTTGAAGGGCCAGGGGGAAAAAAGATGAAAGTGACCACAAAGCGATTTCGAGAAAAACGAAGAACTAAGTTTGATTTGTCGTAACTCCTTATGTAGTTAATAGAGTTTTCATGCACATTTCGGTCGATTCTTCTCTTTTTCCCCCCTTGTTGTTCTACCAGATGATATTACTCCTTCACAGCCCCTAGATAGCGCTAATATCTCAAAATTGACGAAAAAGTGACTTTCATCTTTTTCCCCCTGGCCCTTCAATTCATATCCATCATTTGTCTCTGCAGTAAACATGTATAACACTACTGAGTCGCATTATTACCCCCGTATACTTATTTCTAAGCACGTTTTGAACCACAAGCGACCTCGAAAACCCATACAAAATCCTTCATAAGATTTTGAATGCACTTGAAATAAACTACACATTAATGCATAAAGCAAAGTATATCCTAATAAATTTAGACTTCACATCAGAGACCTTGAATCTCAAATTTAAGACCAAGAGTTGACTCTTAGGGCCCTGCTCCAAAGCAGAAAAATAAAGCAGAAACGTAAAATGGATTACATAGTGTTCCTATGGAAAGTACCCGGATTTTCGGTTTCTGTCTTCGGTTTCGGTCGCGTTTTACGCTGATGTGGAGCAAGGGACCTTACATAACGTTCCTATGGAAAGTACCCGGATTTTCGGTTTCTGCCTTCGGTTTCGGTCGCGACCGAAATCAAAGGCACAAACCGAAAATCCGGGTACTTTCCATAGTTAAACTATGTAATCCATTTTACGTTTCTGCTTTATTTTTCTGCTTTACGTCAATGTGGAGCAGGGCCCTTACTGTTTATTAAATTACATCGATAGTATCTACAAATGAAACAAGTAATTTTTTAGAAATTGTTTGTTTTTCAGATGCCCTGTTTGTTCTCGAAGCTTTTCTGACAAGAGGCTAGTAAGTGTCAGTTGTCACAATTGTCAAGAGCTAGTAAGAGTTAGTAATTCCAGGATTAATTCATAATTATGCGGAATATTTACACTTGGTGCTATTACCCATTACCCAACTTAGTATTTCTCCAGAATAACTTACTAAAAAACTGATTTTGAGAACAGTGAAACAAATGTATGAAGCGGCATAAATAAAAACTCAAAAGGTAAAAATAGTTTTTACATATTTTTTTGTAAATGAGTAAAAGCGAAAAGTTTCAAAGAAAGAGTTACATGCAATGATATTTTAATGGCTTTTAAATGCTGCATTTCAACCACAGGATCAAGAACTGAAATGCAGTGCCACAAGATGATTATGTTAAATAGGGGTTTTCATAACTGAAAAATGAGCGAAATTCCCTAAGCAATGATTAATTCCGAACATCAACAAAGAGGTGTTTTAATTTGTGATGAAATCTTCATACAACCGCTTAATGATGATCGAGAGCCATCTAAAGCTGCGATCACGAATTATTTATAAGCTCTGAAAGCACAGTGTCCCCTCCTCGGTTGCTCGGGGGCAGGCAAAATATGTCGTAACGCTTGGTCAAGATGTTCCACAAGGTGTGGCTTGAGCGCGACAAAGCTGCGAACCTGAAATCATCAGGTGGTGTATAATTTATGAAGGCATCCAGGGCTTTAATTAAATTAATTAACGCTTTCACACCGTCGTAATGAGGCAGTAGGCGAGAGCAGTTAGAGAGGATTCTCTTTGGTTTCGGAGACGCCGATTTCAAGAAAAAGCTCGTGATAAATTCTCAGCAATCGCTCATCTGGGTAAATTACAAGGAATTTCACATCTAAACAATTATGTATTTGTTACACATGTATGTGGTTACAATAACGATTTTTAGCCATGTAACTTATCTTGGGATATATCTTCGAGGTGGAAATTGTGCTCTGCAAATTTCATGGTGTTGTCGAAGATGGATACGATGCTTTCCAAGTGCATTCTTTCGTTATCTATTTCTTTTAATCTTCCAATGAAATCTTTCAGTGCGTTTGCTAGAGGCAGGATAAATTGTTATTGAAAGGTGAATTATTTGTTTGTTTGTTGTGATACTAGATGAATCGAAATTAATATGTCAGTAAAATATGTTGGAACAAACTGTTGCAGTCTCTGAGGCAACTGCAGTTGTATATTAGAGAAAGTACTTTTTTTTTCAATTATGAGAGCTTTTTTTTTTTCAATATGTGCGATGAAATACTCAGGTGTGCAATAAATAATATCATGAAATAAATTACAAATGCATTGTAGAATGAGAGAATTTGTATTTTGGATTTCAGTTTATAACTTATTGCAGGAATATTGAATTTGTATTTACGAATCCATTTTAGTTATTTTTCCTCCGATAAGTAATTCACAAGAATGAAAAAAAAAAAAAAAAAAAATACATTGCAAAAATCAACTGTTGTTTTTACAGTATAATACTGACAGTCGAAGTTCCAATTTAAAGCTGTAAACTGCACAGTAATAAACTTTAGAACTAGTAATTTTAGTTTCTTATTGCAAAGTTGGGAATTTTGCATTTTATTGCCATAAAATTTAGCAGTATTATACAAATTTGGTCTTTCGTCACTGAAACAAAATAATAACTTGCCCTGTTAATCCTTGTGCTAATTTGATACTTTTTTTCTTGTGTACTAGACTGCTGAGTGTTTTAATATTTTCCCACTTTGCATAAGTGGGAAAGAAAATCTCAAACCGACAAATCAGGAAACGATGTTGCTGTTGTAAATTAAATGATATTTAGATATAAATCTGTCTTTTGTTGCTTGCAGTAACCAGTGATACATTTAAAACACATTTGAGTTTTCAGCTTCAAAAACTTCTTTTTAAGAAAATTAGCTGATTCCATACCTTATGAAAAAACCAGACAACAACACAGCAACTTTATTTTACCCCCCCCCCCCGTGTAACCAGAGTTAGCGGCCCAAAGTAAAATTAATTTCCTACTCTCCGCACTTTTCCATTGATAGTTGTCATAGTTGGAACAAGATGGACTTTTTCCCCACTTAGCTTTTGCAACAATGGCTAAATCCAAACGGTGGAAATTGCTTTGAGCGTTAACTATTATTCTATTGAAAAATCAACGTTTATAAAACGCAGCATTTTCTTAGAAATTTTTGCTTTGTCACTGTATGACTAGATTTGTTAGAACACGTTGAGAAATCTGAGGCATGAGGATATAAATAAAAGCGTAAGCCTAATTCTATGAACATAAAATAAATGAAATGCCTCAACAGCAGTGCATAAAGAAAACAGTGGAGCTGTTTTCTTTCGTACGGTTTCCATGGAGACGACGCAATTTTACTAAGCTTGAGACGCCTATTTTAAAGTAACCCAGTAAAGGCAAGGATCTTTAAATTTTGCTTAAAATTTCAAAGAGCATTCCTCTTCCATTCCCCCAGCCACGAATCCACGCTATTCGCCCGCCCCTATATTCATCATTCTTTGACAATTCCCCATTTCGTATTCCGGGCCTGCTCCTGTCGAGCACAAGAGCGTGTTGTGGCAAAGCGATTTTTCGGTGAACTTTTGTCTTTTCCTGAACTCTGTGGGTTGCGTCTTGTTCCAGCAGATAAGAAGTGTCGAAGAAGCAACGTTTGTCGAAATTTACGACTCACCACGGGGGGTCCGGTAGCCATCGCAAGGCCGGCCACAGAGAATGCCAGTGTTGCGACTTCTTTTTCGAAAGCTAAAAAATTCAGCAGTAATGATACAAACATTCCAGTAATATTTTAAGCTACATTTTAGCAATAATTTATTCGATTAGATAACTTTTTTAATTCATTTGTTTAATCAGCAGCAGCTTCTAAAACCAAGGTTCTAGATTTCAGCCTTATCAGCATCATCATCATCAACACCAAAAGCATCACCACAAGTTTTTTTCTCTTATCATCTTCACCACCATCACCACCAGCAGCACCACCGTCATTGTATCACCATCTACAGCACCACCACAATCATCATCATCATCATCATCATCATCATAAATACCAAAGACAATACCACCAGCCTTTTCCACTATCATTACCATCATCACCACCAGCAGCAGCACCACCATCACCATCATTAACATCATCATCAGTAGCAGCACCAAAACCATCAGCACCAGCTTTGTCATCATCATCACCACAACCATCACTTATCATTATCATCATCACTATCTCCGCCACCATCACCACCTCCATCATCTTTATTACTCGGGTAAACTAATTAAGGGTATTATCTTTTTAAGGGAACTAAAATTTAAATGTAACTTTTGACTGGTGTCTTTTTCATCTATAAGTATACATTTCTCTTGCTTTGAAAAAGGAGTATCGCAAGTTGTCAAAGACGCAAGGAAAAGGCTATTCAGTCACGGGGATATTTTTTCTCTCAGAAATTTATTATATTTTCTGCAAAATGAAGAAATGGAAAAAAAAGAAAGAAAAAAGTCCACAAGTGCCCCTTTTCCGTTGCATAAATGAACTACGTATAAATAAATAAATAAGTAAAACCTTCACATTATTATTAGTATTTCTTTTAACGAGCTTCTTTTATTCTTTCCATTTGAAGCTATGTTTCATATATGGCGTGTGGCGGCCTGGAGTGAACTGAAAAAAAAGAAAGCACGTAATTAAAAAAAGAAAAAAAAGTGTTCCATTGATGGAGTGAGTTCAATTCTCAAAATGCATCTTTTTTTCCCCCGCATTTAAACTTTTAATTCGCTGAATCTAACAAAATAAGTTTCAACTCGATAGGATTTACCACTCCGGAGATAATAGAATCTTAATTGAACTTAAACTTTTCTTTGCATTTCTTGAACTTTTAAATACTTATAAATGTTTTAACGACTTAAAATTTGTATATAAGGGAGAGTGGTAATGAATGGGCCACTTTTTGGTTTTGAATTTTTGCAATTTTTTCTAACACTTTGTTTTAACTCTAAATTGGTGTTTTAGTTACTTTACTTATCTGGCTATCTAAAAAAGTCATAAAAGTTGGATTAGCACCTGTCTATAATGAATTATAATAGAAAAATTTTTTTTTTGAAATTTGGCCCATTCAACCCCATCTATGGGGTTGAATGAGCCATCGAAGGTAATGAATGGGCCACTAAATGAATTCAATGAAAACATGTGGATTTAATCTTTTATTTGCTGAATATGACAAAATAAATGTGGCACTTGACATGATGATACAAAATCATACTGATTTAAAACTATATCAACATCAAAAGTGATGCAATTAAAATAAAACTGATGCATACCAATTGTAGCAGAAAAATGACTAAATAATGAGATTGTAAGAAATAAATAACATCAAATATATATAAAAAAAGTAACAGATAATACACTCTATGATTTAACAAAATTTATATATTTCAAAAATAATATTAAAAATCACTTTCAAAAACTTCATCTTCATTTTCAAACTTGTCAAAATTCAAGTTTTTTTTTTTTTTTTAATTTATTAGATATCGGGAATAAGAAATATCTAACTTAAGTTACCAAGAAAGAAAATGAAATTGTACTGTGAGGAAAATAATATGAAGGAGAGAGGGGGGCTTTTTCAAGCCATGCACTGCGCAGAGGTCTATTGTACTATAGGAATATAATATTTTTAGATCTGCAAACTATATACAGAAGTTACTACAAACCTATTTTGGCGACAGAAATCTTTATCTATGACAGTCAGTTGTGTTTCATATTAATACGAAAATCCAAAGAAAAGGAAGAAAAACAATATTTAGGTGGCCAATTCATTACCATGACATAGTGGCCCATTCAGCCCCACCTATACTTTTGGAATACATGTAGGTTTTTTGGGTACATTGAATTTAGATAACATCAAAATACATCTTAAGATTAGTTTATAGATATGGAAAGACTAGCTTATACATATGTATGCAATGAAATACCTGGTACATTTTAGCTAGGAAATGTTTTACTAAAAAGGGAAAAACTTACTTTTCGGTCAGATTCTTGACCATGCCACTCTAGTTTAAAAATGGCTCAGCGCAAACGAATGAAAATTGGATGAGTTTAGTAGAACAAATAGCTACATCTATTGGTGGCATCAAAAAAAATTCATGCAAATACTTTTTCATATTTTGTTAGTGGCCCATTCATTACCACTCTCCCCTACATTGTAACCAGTGTATTCTTTAAATAAAACTAAATATCAAAATAACTTTTGTCTATAATGTGCACGATTTTTAAAATCGCTCCTGCACTCATTTGTAGTAATTCATATCCGTATGTTTCTGTTCTATGACATATGTTTCATTGGTTTAGGCAGGTTGTACGACTCAGCGGGATGCAATAAATAACTCTGCTGAATTTTCCTTTAACAATATGCACCTTAGGCAGGGATTCAAGTGAAACACCATTGCAATCGCTTCGAATTGCAATCGCTACTGGAAGTAAATTACATTATCATCAACTTAACTTGGCATTGACGTCACTAGGGGTGGAGCCAATAAGAGCTCACAAGCAGTCAGTGATCTCCTCTTATTCGCCAAGTAGGCTGTGACGTTTTATCTAGCTCGTTTTTCATAGGCAAACGTCACGCTGACGTCACGATGTTTTTATCAAGAAACGTTCTAATGTAATTCATTTCCAGTAGCGATTGTAATTTGCGATGGCCTGTTTCACTTGAATTCCTGCCTTACTCAGCTAAAAATAATCTGCGGAAAATGTGAAAAGTTTTTTTGAAGATTTCTGCGGAATTTTAGAAGACGGAAAAAATAAATCAATAAATAAATAAAATCTGCATTTAGTCTTCAACATAATCAGCAGAAAATCTACATTTTTTTTTTTTTTTCAGTTTTCTCTGAATATTCCGTAGGATTTTTGAAGCATGTTCCAAATAAACTTCAATTTTGTGCCGATTTTAAATATTCAGCAGATTTGTTTTGCTGGGTAATTAGATTTGTTGTTTCAATACACGTTCAAAATTAAAAAGCTCATGTTTTTCAATAACCCATAGAAAGAGCAAAAACTTTTGTCAGCCAGTCCCGTGCCTGCATTTCTTTTTTTTCTTTTCAGAAAGACTGACCCTCGCAGGTCCTAAATTTACGGGCCTACACCGCTGGTGGGGGTCCGACGTGTACGGTCGGCCCTTGCGTTCGCTGCGACCAGAAAAACAAGATGTTAAGGAGGAAGCTAGCAGGTACTTATCAACATTGCAGGTGGCTCTCGCGCAAGATTTATAGTTGAAGTAAAAGTAAATAAAAAGGTTAATTTACTGCCAAAGGTGCGGTGAAAAAACAGCGCGGCTCGACCGCTGGAAAACACGAGTCCATTATACTCGTGTGTTAGAGCCGAAAGGAGAAAAAGAGGAGGGGGGGGGAGAGCTCACAAATTGACGATTTTTCTGTGTCACAATGTGGACGAAAAATGAGCCCTCTGTGTCTAATCGCTAATAGGAACAAGTAATCTATAGAGGAATCATGTTAATTCAAGTTCAGGGATGTGGAATAATACCTGAACATATAAGATAGTCCTGCTGATTTCTCACAATTTATTTAATTTGTAATCCAAGGTCAAAAAAAATTGCAGTTCAAACGACAAAAGGCCAAAAAAAAAGTCAGTGGTTGTTGTTTAACATCATTTAGTACTTCATGGTAAAAAATATTGACAATATGTGTCTAATTATATTTGTTAAAAATCAAATACTTTTTTTTTGGGGGGGGGACGCATTTTTTCAACAAGAATACATGAATTGCAAATCAATTCTTTCCCATTTACTACGCTTACGAGGTATTACATTCTCAAAAGATGAAATTTAAGAAGCACTCGCAGCTAATTTTCTAAATATTTTTTAATAGCAAACTTTAGTTTCAAATAATCTAGTTCCCAGTTAACTATTAAAATTAATTCGAAAGTAAAAAAGCTAAGGGAAAGCTTGCATGACAGAAGTGATTTCAGATAGGCTAAACTAATGCTTTAAGGATACACTTGGTGATGACATAAATTATTTGTGCTGTTACGATAAAGCAACCTCTCCCCCCCTTTTTTTTTCTCTCTCTCTCTCTCACACACACACACACGCGCGAGCACACAACTATATCATTTATTCATTATTCCTTGCACGGATGTATATTTATATCAGCAGGAACAGTAATTAGGATTTAATTTGCATGGGAGCTCAGTTCTTGTAGTTATTTTTAATTTCAAGTAAATTTTTACATTTTAAATGAAATTCAGGCTAAGAATTAAATCATTTGCGATTTGGTTATGCAGAGTGAATGTTCTTTTTAACAAACTAGTTATCTAACACTTTACATCTTTAAACTATCAAGATTTCTACTTAACCGCTTAGTCGTCGTGCCCGTTCCTAATACGGGCAGAATATTTGGTCAAATTTTGTCGTGCCCGTGTCTCACGGGCTGCGTTTCTGATATTTTTAAAGCTTCAAAAGTTTTACTTTATGTCGTGCCCGTATTAGCTTTTATTTCTACAACTACTACACCTACTAAAGAAGGTGGAAGAAAAACAAATTTGGAGTTTCGAAAGGACTTGGTCGATGAAATATTAGAGAAATATCAAGCTTCCGTTCCTGTTTCAAGAGGAGGTCGTCCATCGAATGAAGCGGCACTAAGTCGATTGATTGAACACGATTTTCTGGAAATAATACCCCCTACAGACAAGAAAGCAAATCCTGCGAGATAATGTAAAGTGTGTTGCAGTAAGACAAATGCATATGGGAAAAGAGTTCGAAAGGAGACAAGATACTACTGCAAAGACTGCAATGTAAGACTATGCATACCATGTTTCAAAATTTACCACACGCAGAAATATTATTAACGATTCAACTAATATAACCCTATTATAGATCTCTAATTTTGAAATATTGTTTGTCACCAACGATGCGCATTACTTGAAGAAAATAAAAAAAATTTCCGCTCAAAATTTACTTTTTCTTTCTCAATGCCTGCATTAAAGCTTTTTAGCGTGTCTCCGGTGCGCGAGGAAAGCAAACTTTAAGGTAAAATTGGGTGAGTTGATTAAAATTTTTCTACCTTTAAAAAACCGCTAATTACAAAGGAAAATGCAGTGTTTTTTATTTTAATATGTTTAAAATATTATGAACATAAAAAAACGAAAATAAAAAAACCTGATGAATTTTGATCAGTTTTTGGAAAAAAAGTGCGACGAGTAAGCGGTTAAAGTGGAGGAATAAAAACTTCGAATGCTTCAGTATTATAAGCTGTTGTGAATCTAAATGTGCAAAAACACAAAAAGTCCATTGCATAAAGTATCAAATGTATCTCAATAAACCATGAGTATTTTCAAATATGAAAACGCTAAGAGGATATAATGAGGTATGTTATTAAAAAGACGAATTAAAAAAAAAAGAATAATAACTTCATGTGCATTCTTTTGGGCGAATCAAACGATTCAAATATATAAAAAATATCGTTAAAAAATTCACTTTGAAAATAAGATACAAAATATTTTAATATAATTTTAATATTCTTATATATGCTGATTTTTTATTTTCCTCATGGTAATGTAATGTAGATTTGCTTTTTATTCACTATGATTATTATTTTTTCAATAATTACTTCGCACCTAACACAAACATTACTTTTTACACGAAAAGTTAAAATTTCTTATTTATTTATTTATTTTTGCTGCTATTTTTCACAAAAATCTGCAAACTTCGGTGGTGCAAAAGTTGTAGCGGTTTACTATTAAGTGTGATTAATTAAAAAAGAAATAAATGAAACTAAGTAAACAATTTCGACATGCGTTATTTTTCATAAACTCTAATAAGTTAAGCAAAGTTCTCGGTATCTAATGTTGTTTAGAACGTGGCTGAATTCTTTAGTATGCAAATCATGCGTCAGATAACTCACAACCTGTCATTTCTTTTAATAAGCATAAACGATCGGAACAACCAGGTAGGACATTCAACATTCAACACTCAACACAACGTAATTGGTTTTTATTAAGGATAACGTTCGAGGTGTCAAAGCGATGCTAAATTAATACACGGCTTCATTCCTTCCCCTCGAGGTTAAACATATGCACATTTTTGTTTTACTCCCAATATGTAAATAATTTCTGGCGATACAAGGGGCGGCTTGATAACATGTTGTTAACCAGTTTACATTCGTGGTAATGAATTTCGGTACAGCAGTTCTTTTGTTTCACTTGATGAATTTGCAAGTTAAATTATAGCTGTACGACAAACGTACGGCAGAGAAGCAGAAAGAAATTAGTTCTATCTCTTGCTTTGGCAGTTAGGTAGGAGAGTGTTTGGTAGGTATGCTAATTGGAAAGGATAAATCTTAGCTACGAGCTTGGAGACACAGCAACTAATGGCTTTTTGCTAAGAAATTTCTTTTACATTTATTGCTTAAGGAAATAACAATGTAGCAAAAGTGGAAATATGAATTATTTGAGGTTAATAAAAAAAATGTTGTTTTGTCCCAAGGAAGTTAAGACTGTCAGTATGTAATGTTTTTAATTATGGTTGGAAGATAATTATGCTACAGAGCAAAATTATATGTTTTCTCTGGTACTACATAAATTGTTGTTCATTATTATTGTTATTATTATTATTATTATTATCATCTTTTTTTTCTTTTGCTTTTTTATTTATTATTATTTATTTATTTATTTACTTATTTATTTTATTTATTTATTTTTTTTTTGCGGTTTTCGACAATCCTTTCCCCAAGTAGCATCAAATCATCGGATTTTGCTCGGTCGAACTCCTAGCTAACTGATCCCGTAAAGCACGATAACATCATTTCGATCATTATCCGAGCACGGTTTTCGATGAGCTACTTCGAAAGCGATATCCTTCCAATCAACTTTCCCGATGAAAATGAGCCGAGCATCCAAAATTGATCCTAAATTCATCGGCACGGGACTGCACTGCTCGTAAATTGCTCCAAATCTCATCGTATTTCGAGCAAAACTTATCGGATTTTGCTGCTCGGATTCTGTTTGGCCGATGAGACATATTGGAGCAATTCCTGATGAGAATTCATCGAATCCGATCATCGACCGGTGAGATTATGCTGCTAGGGTCTGGTTTACTTGTATCTTAATAAGTGGAATACGGGAGAGCGTCTGTTATCTGTAATTCTTTGACCTGAAACTTCGTTTAGCTGACATTGGTTTTCTTGAATTTCGTTGTTGTATGTATTTATTATTATATGTTATTATTTGTATTACAAAGAAATCTCTTCAATGTCACCAGAAGCAATTATTCCAACTGTAGCGAATTATCTTCGTATCTCTTTCTTTTGGGTTTTACTTTTTCAAACTCAGTAGTAAATTTTTCTTATTCTGAATTATTTCAATTTTCAAAAAGATTTTGAATTCGAAAGCAATAAAATCTAAAAATATTAATTGAATAAGTATTTATTTTTAAGCTAAGTATTTATGCTTGAAATTAAAAAACAAAAAATTAATTAAACTGCATTATTAGTAATGGGTCATTCCACCGTCATGTGTGGGATAAATAGACCATATTTTCACTAAAATTTCGTAAAATATCTATTTTTTAACTAAACGGGAGTAAACATATTTTTTTTATTTGATGTAAAGATATTTGATGAAAGATAAATATTGGAACTGATTTCATTAGAGAAGGATACCATCACTATTTACTAAAAACAGTATGTAGTAGCAAATAAAATTTATATATGAATGTTGAATTTTCCATGTGAATGGGCTTATTACTAAATTTTTAACACTAAGTATTTAACTTCCCATCTTAAAAATAATTCATAGGTGAGCTTCGTTTTTCAAAAGAACAATTACACTGAGCTACATTTTTAAAAAATTGAATAAATACCTCTATGCTTGAAAAGTTAAATATATGAACATTGCATCGCACAAAATTTGCAGACTTTGCCAAAAAAAAAAAAAAAAAAGTCGTTGTTTTAAAATATACTTCATGCCGAGTTTCACAATTTTGTTTTTGAATCTTCGTTTATCGTTTTTAAACCTTCGCTGTTGAATTCCAGATTTCTTTAACACCTCAACTAATTTTTCTCCTTCAAAACGCTTCGTACTGTTTCGTACTGCCTTGGCGGCATACCGAAGCAGGAATACAGTGCGTCCCAAAAGTTTATAGACAACCACGTTTTTGACACCACAAGCTAATTAAACGAATAATCGAGACGAAATTATTTATGCAAATATTTAATGACTTCAAAAAATTATTAAAACACTTAAGCAACTCTTACTGATCATATATTTAATTTTAAAAAATATAAACGAAAAAATGCTGTCCCAAAAGTATATAAACAATCGTTATTAAAAGCTGATTTAAGTAATGGTATTCAAAATTTGCATATTACAAGGTCATTTACTTGTGACGCACAAGTTTTCCGAGATACAAACAAACACGTGTTTCCGTTTCTGAAGATTAGTCAAGATGCCCCGCTATGTGCAGTTTTCTAAAACAGAAATTTTGAAAATCTATCGTTTGAAAGCTCATGGTTGGAAAGTAGTGGACATTGCACGTAAATTTGGACGCAGTAGGGCTGGTATTTATCAAATCTTGTCAAAAGGTAATAGTTTTGAATCAAAATTTCGTTCTGGATGATCAAAGAAAACAACTAAGCGGCAAGACAGAGAGATTTTGAAATTAGTTTCGACCCAGAATCTGTCAACACGGTCCGTTTGTAAAAGGGTAAACTTTTCAGCTTCAAAATCAACAGTACATCGATGGCTACAGGCAAGTGCATTTCTTGAATATCGCAAATTACGTCGTTCGTCGAGGTTAACAAGTCGGCATAAAAACGCTCGTGTTCAGTGGGCTCGTAGTCATATGAATTGGACAAATAAATGGTTAAGTGTTATTTTTAGTGATGAAAAAAAGTTCAATTTAGGTGGCCCGGATGGTTGGGCACATTACTAGTACGATATTGCAAAGAACCCCGAACCTTTTTCAGCAGGCAACACGGAGAAGGTTCACTCATGGTGTGGGGAGCATTTTTTTTTCAATAGAACAACCGATATTGCTTTTTTGAAAGGTCGCCAATGCTCCGAAGACTATCAGAGAACTCTTAATGTACAGTTATTGCCATTTGGAAAGTTGCTAGATAGGGACGAATGTTTATTTCAGCAAAACAATTGCTCCATTCACACGTTTAATTCAACAATGCAATGTTTTAGACAAAACCAAGTAACTGTAACCAAGTAACAGGCCAGCCCGAGTCCTGACCTAAACCCAATAGAAAACCTCTGGGGAATACTAGCGAGAAATGTATATGCTAATGGCAGACAGTTTACAACAGTTCAAGATCTTAGGCTGCAAATTGAACGTAGTTGGTTTTCATTAAAGCCAGAAGTTCTTCGAAATCTTGTTTTAAGTATGCCTGATCGTGTTTTTGAAGTTATTAGAAAAGACGGCTTAAAAATTTGAATGTTAAAATTAATATAATGAGCTGTCTATAAATTTTTGGGACAGTAAAATTTGAGTTTTAATTATTATCACAAAATCTGTGATTGTATAATTAAATTAATTAACAATATTATTATTGTGTGGATATTTTTCATGATTCTAAGTTGTGTTGAAATCGTTGTTTCTTTTTTTCTCTCGTAAAACTTGGAAACCTTGTTGTCTCTAAACTTTTGGGACGCACTGTATAGGAACATCAAAATACGAAGACAGGGCACATCTAAATGGCAATATGCATACATCAGTAAATGAGAAACAAGAACGCAATAATGGGAGATCAAAAGCAAATCAATGCTAAATACTGAGCGAAAGAAAGTTACTCGTGTTTACATGAATGTGTTTGTAAAAGTACATACATCTCAGTATTGGTTTAAAAGCAATCTAGATTTATATCAATAAAAGTTTTAATTTTAGTCTAATTTTGGTATGATAAAATTTAATCTGTTTGCATCAGTCTCGACTAAAAAAATCTGATTTCATTAGTCTCGACTAAACCAGTCTGGTTACATGAGTTTCGACTAAATCAATCTGAACTAAAGTAATTTGCATTAAATTAATCATTTTCACAAACTTACTAAGGCAGGAATTCAAGTGAAACACCATTGCAATCGCTTCGAGGCGATCGCAAATTGCAATCGCTACTGGAAGTCGAATTACATTAGAATCGCATCTCGTAGCAATTGCAATTATCCAAATTTGGGAATTTGCGATTGGTTGCGATTGCGAGCATTGGTGAGTTGCGATCGTTCGTGTTTCACTTAATTCCTGCCTAAGATAGTTTCAACTAACGTTAATCGTCGTCTGCGAATTGAATGTAATCAAATTAAATTAATCAGAATTAAATAGTGCAAAGATTACTCTAGTTTGTTGAGAATTTAGTTGATTAATGCCCAACACTGCTGTGCCACCCTATATCGCGTGTAATCGAGAGTTTACTGTATTAGTAAATCAAAACAAAGCAAGTCAAAGCAAAAACACAAACACATGGAGAGACTATTCTACGTAAAATAAAAAAAGCCCAATATAAATATCTCACAAATATTAAATATTAATTCCTTTTTACTCAAAAAACAAGCAAAACCAATCACACCTTTTTTTCCAACTCCAGGTGCTCAACGTAACTAAGGAGCAGAAATAACAGCAGCTGTCCATGAATGCATAAAAAATGATTTACAGCAGCGGCTTACAAACGAATAAGCCTTTATTATAACACAAAACTTGTGCCACAGTTTACTGTATGATTACAGATTTATTCAATACCACGCTGTAGCAGGAGACAATTATGAGACTCTTAGTGCCAACAAAGTCAAAAGTATGAGCCGTATCGGAGGTAAAATTATTATTTTTTTTATTTCTGACAGTGTCTCCATTAAGTAATGGTATCCCAAAGCAATTTCTGAGGGATTATATCATTTTCGAGGATTCCATCTTATTTTTTTATTTACCCACGGCCCGTTGCTATCAGCATACCGTAATAAATGACCTTTTGGTTAGGGATAAAAACCAATTTGGGGATAATGAATTCAAATGGCCATAGGGCTTTTTCAGCTTCAAGTAGATGCTTTTAGCTTGTTGAAAGACGATAGCGTATTGGTGGAAGTGAAGTTTTGAAAGAAGGAGGGGTGTTTTTTCTCAAACAAAACGGGCTGAAGGACTTGTTGACTCAAAGTTTCAGTAAGTCACAAATAAACTATGCTGGACATTATGAAATAAGCCTGCGTTGCATGAAAATAAGGCAGTACTTTAAATTTTAATATTTTACGGTTAATTATTATGAAAACGAAAGAAAAATCGTTGTCTTTAAGATTGCATTTGCTGAAAGAAAACGATTAGTCATATACATGAACTACACTGCCAGCTAGGTCTATCATAGGATACTTTAGAAATAAAAATACTATAAAATGCAGCATTTCTTCAAAAAAAAATTTTTTTTTAACCACACCTAAGCTTTTTATTTTCAATGGAAATCAAAAATTAACAGGAGTAAAAATTTTATAATCTTATGCAAGTGAAGTACACCCACTGCAAAAAATGGACTGTTGTTTTTACAGCATAATACTGGCAGCCGAAGTTCCAATTTAAATCTGTAAAATGCACAGTAATAAACTGTATAACTAGCAATTTTACAGTTTCTTACTGTAAAGTTAGGAATTTTACAGTTTATTACCGTAAAATTTATTATGCTGTAAAAGTAACAATACAATACTGGCAGCAGAGATTCCAGTTTAAAACTGTAAAATGCACTGTAATAAACTGTTAAATTAACATTTTTAGTTTATTACTGTAAAATGAGCAGTTTTACAGTTTAGCACTGTAAAAGTAGTAATTTTACAGTTTATTACTCTAAAAGTAGCAATTTTTAGTTTATTGTCGTAAAACTAGCTGTATTATACTGTAAAAATTACCTTAATTTTTTGCAGTGCAGTTGTTCATTGATTAAAGAAATTGTTCTTCCTTAGAGAGACTTACTTTTACTTTAAGAAGTCTCATTTCTCTCAAGTAGTTGCTCTCAATGAAACATAAAAATTTACAGTACCTACTAAAAAATTAATATTTTGACTGCAACTGAATTTGAACAGTTGTTCTTTGTTAAACGACATTATTTTCCATTTGAGATTTATTGTTCTCAAACGATTTTATATTAAAAAAAGTTAATTGATAATTTTAATTGAACAAAAGTTCAACATTTAACTTCTCAAATGAGATGAAAAATCATTTTGAAATGAAACTCAGCTTGTAAAAATGCAGTTAAATATTTTTTTTTCGTAATGAAATCGGGTCTCCGCAGCAAAATGAAACAAGAATTTAAAGTTTAGAGTAATGTGTAACAATCGAACATTTACATAAAGAGAAATCTTTCAGAGGCATATTATTTTAAAAATTTTATATGAAATATAATCACAAGGAATTTAAAAGGAAGCTTAAAAAGTCCGAAGAAATAAAGAATTTTACCTCTGGAATGTCTGCCTTTAGGTCAATTATACAGAGCAATTCACTGTAGGACTCTGTTTCATAAGTTGATTTGCCAACGGAACAAAATGAAAAGGTTAGAAACTTATAATCTGTATCAAAATTTGAGTCTTTATCTGATAACAAGATAATATCCTCATATTACAGCAACTAAGACACTAAAAACACTACTTCTTCAGAAGTATAATTTCAGTATGCGAAATAACAAACTTTATTTCTAACGAAAAACCTACAGACCACATCCTACGTGTTTGGCGTCTTTAACATGAAAATTAATCCAGCCTCAGTTATTACCTCGTCTTAATTGAAGTCTTTCTCTTGAAATGCCTCTTTCAAGGAGGCAAGGTTTTTCTTTCCAAAGAGGGAAAGCATTGCGACAATCACAATACTTAAATGTCGTTCGTACCTTAAGAACTCGTATTTTGCTTCAATCAGTTGTAATTTTTTGAAGAAGAGACTAATTAGAGTTCCGAGTTGAAGACAAAGTGTAGGATTGTTATTATTTCTGACGGAGGCACATTTATTGTCGCTAACAGGGAGACGGGTGGCGACAAGTGACAATTTTGGATTGACTGTGTAGAACCCGTAAAAATACCTGTTGGCTGACACCAAACCTTTTGCCTCGGCACTGCGAAAATTAAAATGTTGTTTTTACAGTATAATACACCTAATTTTATAGTAAAAAGCATAATAAGTTTAGAGTGAACTTTGAAAATAAAAAATAAGATTTTAATTTTTCATGTAGTTACGAATAAATCAAAAACGCTTTTAAGATCAATACTATTATACGAAAGTGCTCTTCATGTTCCTTACGGCAAAAGGTGGATCCAGCTTCTGGTTTAATAGGTGTTGCATTTTCGGAAACAGAAGGGTCAAAGAGCAGTTTTCATTCGAAAACTGCTATGGTGCAATTTTTTCGAAACATAAGTTCAAAAAAAAAAAAAAAAAAGCCATTTAGGTCATACTTAGTCTTTTAAGGGAGAGAGAGAGAGGGATCATGACCCCTACAACTCCCTCTCTGGATCCGCACATGCTTATGGTGACCCAAGTAGCATCAACTCATCGGATTTTGCTCGACCGATCATCGAACTCCTCATAAACTGATCCCATAGCGCACGATGACATCGTTCCTATCAGTAGACGAGCACGGTTTTCGATGAGCTACTTTTCATCGGAAAGCGATATCCTTCCGATCAACTTTCCCGATGAAAATGAGCCAAGTATCCAAAATTGATCCTAAATTCATCGGCACGGACTGCACTGCTCGTAAATTGCTCCAAATATTATCGTATTTCGAGCAAAACCCATCGGATTTTGCTGCTCTGATTCTGTTTGGCCGATGAGACATATTGGAGCGATTCCCGATGAGAACTCATTGAATCCGATAATCTGCCGATGAGAATTTCATCGGGTTTCGATGAATGGCCGATCGTCGGCCGATGAGATTATGCTGCTAGGGGATGTATTAGTTCCCTCATCGGTCATTGTATACCGTCCAAAGACGAAACAGCAAAATCATTTCTTAGTCCTGTTTGCTTTATTATTTAACTAGTTGCCTTAGTTTTGCTCAGCAAGAATCAGTTGCGCAAGCAGCTTATGATTGCATGCTGCTACACTGTAAAAAATGGTTGTTGATTTTACACTAAAATACTGCTGTTATCTACAGTTTTATACTGTTTCATCAAATAACAGAGCAAAAATGTTATCTGTTTTAACCCGCGACTGCGCAGTATACTCGATTCGGTGCTACACTGCAAAAGAATCCCGTAAATTTTACAGAATAGTAGTGGCAGCTGAGGTTCCATTTCCAAACTGTAAAATTAACAATAAGAAACTGTAAAATGTCTTGAAAAATAATTTTATCGTAAAATTGACAGTGATAAACTGTAAAATGTATAGCGATAAACTGTAAAACTAGCAGTGATATACCGTCTTATAAAGGAATTTTACTGTGAAATTAAAAATAGTAAATTGTAAAATTAGCTGTAATATACTGTCGTATAAAGGAATTTTACTGTGAATTAAAAAATGATAAACTGTAACTTTAGCATTGTAATACTGCCTTATGAATTAAGTGTCCCATGAAATTTACAGAACATAACAGTAAATGATGCATTGATATACTTTCTCATAAATGACTTTGCCCTGTAAAATTAACCGTAACTACCCATAAAGTTAGCAGTATTATACTATTTGTGTGAAATTGTCATTTATTAACTGTGAAAGCAATAGTAATATATTGCCTTATAAATGAGTTATGCCATGCCATTAACAGCATTAAACCATAAATTCATTAGTAAATAGTGATTTTTGTGCTAAGAGATTAATTTCGAGCACAGGCCCCTCATTTGGCCAGGCGAGGGGGGAACCCCCCCCCCGACTTTGGGAAATCAATGTATTTTCATATAAGTGGGCATGGTTTTTGCTGTTTTCCGATGAAATCGCATTGTGTTTGCACCCTTTGCCCCCCCCCCCCCCGTAAAAACTCATCAGTAAATAGTGATTTTTGTGTTAAAAGGTTTATTTCAAACACAGACCCGTCATTTAGGGAGCTCAGGGGTGGGGGTTGATTGCCCCCCCCCCCGGGGCTGACTTTGTGAAATCAATATATATACATATCAGTGGGCATAGTTTTTGCTGTTTTGCGATGAAATCGCATTGTGTTTGCACCCTCCCCCCCCCTGGAAAAAACATCAGTAAATAGTGATTTTTGTGTTAAAAGGTTTATTGCTAACATTGTTGCATTTCATGGCCACAATCATTTGCTTCTATAGCTAAAACACTGGCAAAAAAGAAATCAGGGGATTTTGTATGTTGCAAAAAAACAGACTACATTACATAGGTAGCACTTGCAAGTTTTTCAGATGTAGAAAGTAGTTTCTTTAAGATTTGAAAAGCAAATATTAAACCTATTTTCCTATTAAACACATATCATAAGACAAATCCAAAGATGTTGGAAGTTATTACTAAATGTATGTTTATTCTTTTGCCAGATTCAAATGTAATCTCTTAATAAATTGGAAATATATGTAGTTGCATTATCGATATTGAGACATTTCGAAAATTGAGTTAAAGAAATAAATGGGATTAGCAATCTGAAGTGATCAACAAAAGTTGAAAATGAGTATCTTAAAGTAGAATAACATCCGGTACAATAAAAAGTAGAACCTAAAAAGAAAAAGAAATGTTCCTTTTTAGTTATTTATTTTACTCTAGCAATGCATTTAGCAATTGTAAAAAAAGTAACGGAGACTAAAACTTTCGCTTTGAGAGCTACATGGTAAAGTAATCTGACTTACTATTATAAGATAAAATCATGGTGAAACTCATAACTATGTTCATTTAAAATTATTTGATTTTTAAGCATTTATACCTTTAATAATAGTATAACTTTATGGATACAGCTATTTTTTCTGTCTGAAATAATGTCATGGATTTTTTTAAGTGTTTGCGTCGTATTTGGAAGGTGGAGCTATTTTATTTAAGAAATACTAGTGACCATATGTGAGGTTCTAGTCCAGAGGAGATGAAAAGTTTCAGCACTTGCATCGTATAAGCAGAACTAAGGACTTTGATTGTAAATACATGTTTTATTTGAAACTCCAGTAGTATCTATTATATTTCAACTATTCTATTGAGTTAAAATTGATCAAAATAAAAACACGCAGTTCAAATCTGCTCAGTTACTAGAGTAACACATTTTACTTAGCAAAATAAAACTTGTCTTTTCTATCTGCACGATTCTGATCGAGTTAAAAAATGGTTTTACTGAAAAATTATTTCACAGCCAGCTGTATTGTCTTCAAAAGAAAATATCTAAACATCACCGCTTTTATTTGCAACGTGTTTTTTTTATTGACATCATGTATTACAGAGTTTCATTTTGAAATCCATTCCAAATCCGTTAGTCTTTTTAGGAAAGTTGAAACTTTTGCATTGAGCACTTACTTGGTGCATTTTTTTCACATTCTTGCTCACTTTAGTGTCACTGTTAATGTTAATGTTAAGAAAGCAGCTGTCAAAATAAAAATAGCCAATAATCCAATAAAACTTGCAGAAACTAATCCTAAATACATTTTTAAAAAATGCATTGGTGAATTTAGTTTGCATTTTTTTTAAATAAAATTTCAGTGATAAAACTTAGAATTTTACGATTCAGCATGATCTGAAATTAAGATGGATTACGAAGCAAGTAGTTTTCTTCTTTAACACTTTTAACGTATACCTAAAATAGAATTGAGTGTTTTATGCCAGATACCAGGCCAATTCCGAACTTGTTGTATGTTTTGACAAAGATTTTCCACAACATTCTAGTTTTTAAAAAGGTTCTGAAGCAGTTTAAATTTGTTATCTTCCGCAATGCTTCGCCACAACACCGCACCGAATATCGCCACAACTGGTCATTCTGACAAGCTTTCGCCGCCTATGGCTGCGTGTAGTGAAGGTCAATAGCAAAATGGTTTCAGAGCTGTTATGGGCGCGTCTCTGTAAACTTGTAAGTCGTAGTCCGGGCCGAGTATTTTAAAAAATAACAAAGTGTTATGAAATATTTATCTCTCTTAGTATAAGTAAAGCATTAGTACTTTGTAGCCAAATGGTATTTGGACGGATAACAATTAAAGTTTTTTTTTCTAGAAATTCTCTAAATCTTAAAAACAGTCCCCTGGCTGTTCCAATCGTATAGTCTAGCACTTAAAGATAATGTTTCAAAAAACCTATTAACACTCTACATACATTTGGCAATTAATATCTAAAAATAGAATGATGCAACTATACATTTTTTATGAAATACGGTCTAATTACGTATTGCTGAAACTTAATATTTTCATATAAGTTCTGTCTGGAGTATTTTCAAACAGTCCCCTGCCCCAAATTCAAAGTTGCAATGGGAAAAATAGTTTACTCTTGCAAAAAATTTTTGGCATGAAGGTAAATGGAATCGGTGTGAATTCGTCGAAATTGCTGAGGATGGTGCTGAAACGCCACTTTGTTTAGTGTCAGAGCCACATTTGTGATGAAGGTATGCATCTGGGTCGTTGCGAAAACAGTCCTCTGGTAAGTGATTTTATTAATGTTTATTAGTTCAATTATGAAACATATATTAGATATTATGTCCACGATTTGTGCCTAAATTTATAGGTAGTTTCGAAACTAATTATAATCTAATTATTTTGCAGATATTACGCACCAAAGTGAGAATACACCGTCCCCTGCCTAGTAATACTACGCTTGGGACTTACCCCCTACCATGATTTATCAGAAAAACACAAACTTCAATTGCCCCAACTTCAATAGAACTAAAGTAATAGATTCATTTGCTAAACAATAGTATTATAATTATACAAAAATTTCAAAAAAACATAGCCGGACAGATTTTGTATAAAAAATGACGAGTTTATAGAGAACCGTCCTTATAACAAACTTCATAAAAATAATTTTTTTCTTGTATTTTTTGCAAAATCTTAACTTTGCCTTAGTCAAACGAAAAAACAATTTTCAACAATTAAGAATATACTGTCAATCAACGGTAATTTGATTATTTTGAGATTATTTTGAGATTGTACATTTGAAAATTTAATTATTTTGAGTATAAATTTCCTTTTCAAAGTTTATTTTTCCGGAAAAAAAGTTTAAATTTAGTTCTTTTGACAAAAAGTGAAATTTCGATATTTTATTGCTTTAAATGTTGTGATTTTAACTAAAAATTCTCAAAAACAGCCCTTTAAATAGACTCAGACGTTAAGATTATAAGTTTTAATACTGATCTACTTATAATCATATGAGGATTTAATAGTTTTTCTTAGGTTCAAGACCCCTGCGCTCTATTCAGGCTAATTGTTTCAAATATTCGTACATTTTTACTACAGATTTTAACCAAATGTTTTAGTCTAAGATCCCACCGCAGTTTATCTACACTCATAGCGTACACTCATGACGTATATTTCAAATTAAAGCTGATTTTTTTCTGAACGTGATGCACTATGTCCGCCTATGTAAAAGTGCCCGAAACCTATAGGCAGCCTGGCCTAAACAGGTCACATGAATGTAGTATTTCTACACTCATAGCGTACACTCATGATTCATATATCAAATTGAAGCTAATTTTTTTCTGAACGTGGTGCACTAAGGCTGCCTATGTAAAAGTGGCCGCGACCTCTAGGCAGCCTAGCCTAAAGTTTAGGGTCGTAAATTTCAAATGGTTATAAAAGACGGAAAAATCGGTCGATTCTTTTGCTTTTTTTACTAAAATTATTCTTAATGTGAGTACTTTTTCGAAAAAAAATTGATGAACTTAAATTTCAAAAACTGCCGATAGGGGGCGCTTTATACTTTGGAGCTAAAAACAACTACTTTTTACCGTTTGTTTTCATATTTTCGTAATTGATTCAAAGAGTTAAAACTCTAACTTAAATTTTGAGCCCAAAATATCAACTAATTTCCGGTTTTTAGCAATCGGACCAAACGTCAAAAATTGTGTTTTTCTGATTTTCAACTAGTCCTTTCATGTAAAAAAATTATTAAAATCACCTGATAATGTTAAAATAAAATCAGATGAACCCTTTCGTAACTAAAAAAAAAGAACAAATAAATTTTTTTCCAACTTTTTTTTTACCCAGAAATTTTGTATTTTACAACTCAGAAAGTGTGCAGTTAATTTTATTTTCACATTATTAGTATCGCCAGATGATTTTAATAATCTTTTTTACATGAAAGGACAAGTTAAAAAGCAGAAAAACACATTTTTGACGTTTGGTCCGAATATTGCTAAAAACTGGAAATTAGTTAATATTTTGGGTTCAAAATTTAAGTTAGAGTTTGAACTTTTTGAATCAATTACGAAAATACGAAAATCAAACGGTAAAAAGTAGTTGCTTTTAGCTACAAAGTCTAAAGCGTCCCCTATCGGCAATTTTTGAAATTTAAGTTCATCAATTTTTTTCGAAAAAGTACTCACATTAAGAATAACTTTAGTAAAAAAAGCAAAAGAATCGAGTAATTTTTCCGTCTTTTATAACCATTTGAAATTTTGATCCCTAAACTTCAGGCCAGGCTGCCTAGAGGTTGCGGCCACTTTTACATAGGCAGCCTTAGTGCACCACGTTCAGAAAAAAATTAGCTTCAATTTGATATATGAGTCATGAATGTACGCTATGAGTGTAGAAATACTACATTCATGTGACCTGTTTAGGCCAGGCTGCCTATAGGTTTCGGGCATTTTTACATCGTCGGACATAGTGCATCACGTTCAGAAAAAAATCAGCTTTAATTTGACATATACGTGATGAGTGTACGCTATGAGTGTAGATAAACTGCGGTGGGATCTTAGACTATTTAATTTCTTGAGTTTTCTTTGCTGGAAGAACAGAATTGTGCTGGATTCATTTCAAAATTACATGGTTACATTGCAACAAACTAAGTGTTGGTTTATTTTCAAGTTTATTCCTTTTAAAATAATGTTTTTGTCGAAAGTATAAGATTACTTTCATGATATCTCAATTTGAATTTACTTCCAAATTTCTTCTTGCTTTAATTACTTTAAAACAAATCACCTTTGTTTCAGTATAAAATTCTGTGCTAGATGGAATCTTGGTATAGATTCCTTTCAGAACATTTTTAAATGTATTTTTTACTTGCACAGTTTTGGAAGAAATTATTTCTGAAACTACAATTTAAGTTTTGCGTTCCGTATGTTGAAACTCCATTCTAATGAACGTGAACCAGTCAAGTGCTAACGTGATTATTGGTCTGGTCATGAATTGTATCTACTCTTCTATTTAGCCTTTATGTTTACATAAACAGTAAAATAGTTTTTTGTTTCATAATTCCTTGGTCATTATAGCCAAAAACTGCTGTTTACCACAATGCTATTCCTGTTTTTTTACTTCATAGGTAAGTACATTTATATATTTTATAATGAATTTCGTTTTTGTCACTTCTTGCACCTTTAGTAAATGCTGCTTAAATGCTTAACTTCAAAAGCTTTTATTTAGGTGCCTTTTAAATCCGAAATATGTATAAGCAATATTTTTGTAATACTATGTTTTAACAGCATTTTTTTTATGGGCGATTCTCTGTAAACTCATAATTGGCTGTCCAGACCCAGTATTTTGAAAATAATAAAGTGTAATAAAGTAATTATCGCTCTTACTACAAGTAAAACATTAATACTTTGTAGCCCAATTGTATTTGGAGAGAGAACAATTTAATTTTTTTTCTATAAATTATCTAAGCACCAAAACCACAGTCCTCTGGCTGTCCCAAATCAATAGTTCAACTCTTAAAGGCAATATTTCAAAGAAACTGTTAACACTACATAAATACAACATAAACAAGAAGTTCTGTCAAGAACTAAACGAGCCTACTTTCCCGTACATCGACATAGGCATTGTAGCATCTGATCAATATTCTCTTGATTATCTAAAACTAAAAATTATGTCAAACATATCTTTTTGCACTTAAAGCTGATTTCTGAAAGCAAAATATACCCCTCTCATCAGATAAAATAGACACGTAAAAAGTAAATAAACGAGTCAATAAAGTTTTGTCACACCTTTAAAAGAATGTAACTGCTATAGTTCCTCCGTAGAAAAATTCCACAATCGTTTTCAAAAGAAAAAATAAATAAATAAAATAAAAGTACAAAGAACTTCAAAACACATTTTATCAAAGAAAGAAAAAAAAACTCGTTCGTTAATAAAATGTCTTGAATTTCATTTTTAATCCGTTGCCAGTTGTTAAATATAAATAAGGAATAAAATGCTCTCGTGAATGAAAAATTTTTGTTAACAAAAAAAATCGTCTGGTAAAAAAAAATAATAATAAATTAAACAAAACAAATAAATAAATATACAAAAAATCGTCTGCCCAGTCAGTCATTTTTTCTGAAACTGCATTTCCGCCATGTTTGCGGAGTCGGAGTCGGAATCAGAGTCCTCACAGAAGATTATTCAAAAAAGTACTTTACAATACATCATTTATCAAAACCATTTTCTTACAAAGTTAGTTTGAAGGAAATCCGCCTTGAAGTTCAGAATCAACATTCAATTTAAATTTCTCCGTAGGCGCTCATGTTAAAATGTTTTCTGAACGGTTCATCATTGAACGAAAAATGGTTCAAATTGAAAAGTGAAATATAGGAATGAGCCTCTCCGAGATCTTTCGAACAAAAAAAAGTTTATTCAATTCGGACGGTTCACTTAAAAGTTATTAGGTGGGGAAAGGTTGTTTGAACAGTTCAATGTTGAACAAAGAAAATGTTCAAACTGAAAATTTAAATACGGTAATGAAGCATCCTTGCTGAGATCTTTTGAACAAAAAAAAGTTTGTTTAAATCGGACTGTTCATTCAAAAGTTATTAGGTGTGAGAGCTTGTTTGAACGGTTCAATGTTGAACGAAAAATTGTTCAAATCGGAAATTTAAAAACGGGGATGAAGTATCCTTGCCGAGATCTTTCGAACAAAAAAAAGTTTGTTTAAATCGGACGGTTCACTCAAAAGTTATTAGGGGTGAGAGCTTGTTTGAACGGTTCAATGTTGAACGAAAAATTGTTCAAATCGAAAATTTAAAAACGGGAATAAAGTATTCTTGATAAGATCTTTCGAACAAAAAAAACTTTATTCAATTCGGACGGTTCACTTAAAAGTTATTAGGTGGGGAAAGGTTGCTTGAACGGTTCAATGTTGAACGAAAAATTGTTCAAATCGAAAATGTAGATACGGGAATGAAGTATCCTTGAAAAGACCTTTCGAACAAAAAAAAGTTTGTTCAAATCGGACTGTTCATTCAAAAGTTAGTATCGCGGGACCGGTTGTTTGAACGGCTCAAAGTTGAACCAAAAATTGTTCAAATCGAAAAATCAAATATGGGAATGAGCTGTACTCGCCGAGATCTTTCCAACAAAAAAAAGTTTGTCCAAATCGGAATGTTCATTCAAAAGTTATTAGGGGGGGACAGACAGACCGACAGACCGACCGACAGACCGACCGACCGACAGACCGACCGACGCACAAATTCCCCATCTCAATACCCTACTTTCAAATTTTTAATTTTTCGATATTTATTTCATTTTTTTGTTTCTTTTTGACTTTTTTTTACTTGGCGATATTTTTTGAACTTGGCGATATTTTTTGGACTTGGCGATATTTTTTGGACTTGGCGACATTTTTTAGATGCATTAAGCCAATTTTAATGCTTTTTTCGTCTCTTTTATTTTTAACGGGAAAGTAGGCTAAAAAGGGGTATTATTAATTAAATTACGTATTTCTAAAACTTAAAATTGTCATGTAAATTCTGGCCGGAATTTTTTCAAACAGTCCCCTGCCACAAATTCAAAGCTACAATAGAGAAAATCATCTTGCAAATGTTTTTTGGCTTGAAGTTTAAAGTAGTCAGTGTGAATTTGCCGAAATTGCTTAGAACGGTGTTGAAACATAACTTTTTTTCAGTTTGAGAGCCACATTTGTGATGAAAGTATGCATCTGGGTCGTTGCGAAAACAGTCCTCTGGGAAGTGATTTTTTTTAATGTTAATTAGTTTAATTATGAAATATATTAGTTATTATGCCCACAATTTGTGCCTAAATTTATAGGTAGTTTCGTAACTAATTATGTTCCAATTATTTTGCAGATATTAAGCAACAAAGTGCAAATAAACAGTCCCCTAGCACAGTCCCCTTCCTAGTTATAC